>PVJI01004991.1:0-101713 GCA_004026765.1 Micronycteris hirsuta
AGATGGGAGATATTCAGAGACATTACTTCTACCAGCTTTACCAGAAGGTCTGGTTCTCTAATTTTTCAGAGGCATTCCTGAATTTGCACTCTTTCAAACCCTTCCATATCGTTTTCATAATTTCTTCTATTTGGCTTAAGGTAGCTTAAATCAGTTTGTTACTTGCAGTTAAAGTATCTTGTGTAATGACTGGGTTTCAAGGGTGTCTTACCTATATTATATGGTCAGCCATATTCCCCATTATTTTCTAATGCTTTCTTCATATTTCTCATTCTTCTCTTTTACTCACATGGACCTCACACCTCTCCTTTTGCTCACGTTGCATATCGTAGCCTAGAATGCTTTTTTTTTCTTTCCAGGTAACAACCAATTTTGACAGAGCTCAGGCTGAACATCCTTTCGTACAGATTTGCTGCATCTTTAGACTCATAGCCTATATTAGTCAGGATTGGTAGGTTATGTTGTAGCAACAAATTACCTTGAAATATCAGTCATTTAACAAATCTTTATTTTTTTATTCTACATTTCTAATAAAGGTCATCAGAAATTTCACTTCCACGCAAATCACTCATAGACCAATATCTGAAAAAAATAACTGTGCTATCTAAAACACACAGTAACCTCAATTACTGAAATTAAATTTATTTCTTCTAAATAATTTGTGGAACATAATCTCTCATTTATTTAGTAAAAAGACCTCAGATATACTCAACCTTATAGTATATCTGTGGACCAAGAAATAAGTGACAGGAACCCTGAGAATCCAAAATATGTTATAATATTTTAGCATTTATCAATCTGATTTCCTACCCATGCAAATGCAAAGGCTATTAAAGTTTTATTTGTAACTATAAGACACCGAAGTGTTGGGAAGACAAAGAAGGAAAACAGGTGGCAGCCAGTTTGGGAGAAAATTTTCTCTGCAGATATTTTTTTCTTTCTTTAGAAAAAACAGAAGCTAAAGGCCATGATATTATTCAGGCTCAAAGATGAAGAATAACACACGAATAAAAATAATCCTGTTTGGTCAACATAATGCAGCCAGAGGAATGTGCTAATTTATTTAAGTTGTACCTTTAAGTGAGATTAAGAAGGTAATACTATAACAATTAATTCCTATTATTTTTTGCTCGTGTCTTAAAAGGAAGTAAGTCAATGTAAGAATCCTGTTCCGGCCTGCCTTGCACCCCTTCATCTGCTAACCCCTCCCCCACCACTCCTTTGATTCAGAGGATGTCAGGAAAAGGGCATTAGTGAGAAGGGAGAGGAGGTGGGAGAAGGGGTCCTGGTTACAGAGTGGTGCTGCTAGAAGTAATGTCATATCCATTGTATGAGGATGAAGTCCTCACACCCATCCCGACTTCTCTGGCACTCGCTGGGACTACAAAGATGGGGATCCATCCATTCCTTAACAGCAAGTGCACCATAAGCTGTCCATCCTTAAAGGAAGAATGGCTGCACTCAAGAGCCCTCCGCCTATACCAGTCAAGCTGGGGTGCAGTCGGGTTATGGGAGTGCACGGCAATTGTTTTCCTTAATTTTCATTTTTCTCAATAAAAGGGTCCCCTTTTTCCCATCTCAAAGTGATTGATGTGAAGAGTTTGTTTGGTTGGAACATCAGGGAGGCCTAAGAAGAAGTAAAATAATCCCTCTGTAAGCCTGTGAAAAGGTTTATGGCAGGCATTCTGCAGAGACAGCAGAAGTGACTATTGACATCTGGTGCGAGTGGCCAGTGTGTAATAGCATATCATAGGGAATGGACATTGATAGTGCTAACCCTGTTTCGTGAGGCAAAGGTGGGTATGGGCACTATCCTGTGCTTCAGAAAAATAAAGCATTTTTTAAAGTATTTCTATCAAGTCTGGGTAAGGCAAACACACTATAGGGCTTCGCTGCAGATAAATTTCCATTATTTTATAATATTTACCTCTCTGGAACAATTCCTTTCTTAATGATGGCAGGTGAATGTATTATCACTGAATTTGGATTTCCACAAAGAGTTTTCCTCACATCTGATGAGAAAGAAAATACATTTTGTATTTAGAAATATAACCCAAGAGAGGAACAGAAGAAAACATCAATATTTGGTAACAGAAGTCCTAGATTCATTATTGAATAAAACTGGAAGAAATTTCATAAAAGTCTATGAACCTATCCCATGCCTTCAGATAAAAAAATGTCTGAAAGCATCAGGACAGTTTTATAACACATTTTCTTCTGGAACTCCTTCACAATAATATCCACATATTTTCTGTGAGCTTCCTAAGGAAAGCCTGACAATTCTAATAATTATAGTCAAGATATACTTTGAAATACGTAACCCCAAATTTTGCCCCTTGAACTTATTTTTAATAACAGCTTTAGTGAAATATAAATCATATACAATAACATTCATCCTTTTAAAGTGTTTAATTCCACGGTTTTCAGCATGTTCTGAGCTGTGCATCCATCACCGCTAATTTTAGGACCTTTCGTTTGACCACCTGTACCCATTGGCAGTCACTCCCCATTCGCCCTCCACTTCTCCTTTGGCCATCACTAAAGTACTCTCTGTTCATGAGTTTCCCTCTTCTGGCCACTTCATATAAATGCAATCATACAATGTATGACCTTTCTTGTCTGGCTTCTTCCACTCAACATAGTGTTTTAAAGGTTTATCCGTGTTGTAGAATCTATCAGTACTTCATTCCTCTTCCTAGAATGTATCAATACTTCAGTCTTTTTTAAGGCCAAATAATATTCCATTGCATGGCTATCCCACATTCATCAGTTGTTAGACATTTGGGTTGTTTCCACTTTTGGCTATTATGGATAATACTGCTATAAACATTTGTGTAAAAGTTGTTGCGTGGACAAATGTTTTCAGTTCTCTTGAGTATATACCTAGGGTGAAATTGCTGGGTCATATGGTAAATCTATGTTTAACTCTTTGAGGAAATTCCAAACTGATTTCCCAAGTGGCTGCTTCATTTTACATTCCCACTAGCAATATCTGAGGTTTCCAGTTTCCCCAGTGCTTGGTATTATCTCTCTTTCTGGTTATAGACATCCTGGTGGGTATGAAGTGGTAGCTCATTGCGGGGTTACTTTGAATTTCTCTAAGGGATAATGATGTTAAATTGCTTAATTCAAAGTCACAAGGATTCCTATGTGTTTTTCTAAGAATTTTATAGTTTTAGCTCTGACATTTAGGTTCATGATGTATTTTGAGTTAATTTTTGTGTTTAGTGGTGAGGGTACACTTCATTCTTTTGCACGTGAATATCTAGTTGTCTTTGTGTCTTTGTTGAAAAGACTAATTTTTTCCCCACTGAATGGTTGTGACACTCTTGTTGAAAATCAATTGACCATAAATGTAAGGGTTTATTTTGGACTCTCAATTCTATTCCCTTCTTCTGTATGTTTAGCCTTATGCCAGTACCACAATATTTGATTACTGGAGTTGTCTAGTATTTCTCCTTAAATTTAAACTAATTTCCTCTTCCTACACCAGGCAGAGAACAACTTGACTGGTGTGTCTCATCCTTATAAGTCCTTCTTTTCACAGTTATGGGATATCTTGATTGGAAGGAAACTTGGTGATTAGCTGGCTCAATCACTTCATTTAAAATTTTTTAAAATTTATCTTATTCATTGATTTTAGAGAGAGAGGAAAGAGGGCTGGGGGAGAGAGAGAGAGAGAGAGACATATGATTTGTTGTTCCGCTTATGCATTCATTGGTTGATTCTTGCATGTGCCCTGACCAGGGATCGAACCCTCAACCATTATCTGGACAATGCTCTAACCAATTGAGTTACCCAGCCAGGACCCCATCCACTTCATTTTAGATGGTAACTCTAAGCTCCAGAGATTTTTCTACCTCATGCGTTTATTTGGGCCTTCCTGAATACAGAGTATCAAGTTTAGGAAATGTAATCCATTTGTCATCTTCACACTTCTTTTTGAAAGAAGTCAAATAGCATAGACTCTGTACACCTCTCTAATTCTGTTCTTCTCATTCCCATCCCAGGAAAATCTACCATCTTGAACGTAGTGTGTATCTTTTCACGTGTTTGTGCTTTTCCAGAACTAAATACAAAGTAGTGTACTTTTAAAAAAATTATTGTTCAGCAACGTGTCTCTCATTTTAACACTGTTGTTTAAGGTTTATTCAGGTTGACACATGTAATTTTGATTTATTCATTTTAAAGCTTCTATCACACTTTATTTAATGAATATGTCACTTTCATATATCCATTCTCCTGTTGAGAGACATTTATGTTTCCTCTTCTTTCCCTGTTATAAGCAGTGCTTGAACACGTGTCCTCCTGTTCAGATATGAGAACACCTCTCATGGGCAAACAGCCCTGGAGAGCAGCAGAGGACCTGCTGCTTTCAAACCGGAAATTGTAAATCTCTCACCAAGCCCCTTTCATAGCTTCTGTTTTTCACATCTTCACTTTTAGGTTTTTACCCAGCTGATGTGTGCATCACGGTATCTCATTATTTAATTGGCATTTTCCTGATTACTAGGACAGTTGAACTTTTCTCTTAATATGTGTATCGGCCATTCGATTTTTTCTCCTTCCATTACATACTTAAAAAATACATTTCCGAATACTGTTTTTATCCCTCTGCAGCGTGAAACATTGATGCTTTACTTAGCCTGTCATTAAATGTGACTCCCTGAAGATGAGTTTGTTCCTACTGCTCCTGCTGTCGGTCTGCGGCCGCCACCATCATCACCAATACTTCCACCACTGCTGTTTAATGATTGACTCTTCTGGGCCAGGAATGTCTATTATACTAGTTCTCATGAGAAACTTGCACAGACATATTATAATTTCCATTTTAAAGATAAACTGAGGTTTAGAGCTAAGTGATGTGTATGAAGTTATTCACCCAAGAAGTGATGGAATCATATTCAAATCCATGTTCTTTTTCTTTAAAAGCCCCTTTTTCCGCTACCCCAGTTTTTTCCTTCTATCACATCCTTCTCTTTATTTATTTTCTCTAAAAGGATGGCTTTGTCCCCATTGATTTTTGTACTATTGTAAAGACAATTTTGTAAATCATCAGGGACATTTTAAATTTTCTTTCTGTCTTTTAACACTTTCTTTGTAATACATTGGAATTTATTAACGACAGTGTTGCTTCTTAAAAAAGAAGCATTGGCCCTGGCTGGTGTGGCCTGGTGGATTGAGCACTGGTCTGCGAACCAAAGGGTCACCAGTTCAATTCCCAGTCAGTGCACATGCTTGGGTTTTAGGCCTGGTCACCAGTAGGGGGCGCATGAGAGGCAACCACACACTGATGTTTCTCTCCTTCTCTTTCTTTCTCCCTTCCCCTCTGTCTAAGAATAAATAAATAAAATCTTTAAAAAAAGAATCATTGTTTTTAGCAAATAGATTGAGTGGAATAGGTGCTAAAAGTGTGTCATTTGGACCATCATTTAAAATTGTCAGGTGAATAGTGAGTCATTTCTAACTAACTCCGATTCGAATGATCCCAGGTAGCAGTGATGGGAACAATTCCATATTTTCTTGAGTGCTAATGATATTTGTAATAGCCTCTAATGCCTTTCTGAAAACATAAAACGTTTATTCTTTGTCTTTGTAATTTAGGCATTATCATAGAGGAAACTGAACCAACCCAAAATGTTATGTTCTTCTGAAAACTATTATGATGCTTGCATGATATTTTATGCAAAAAATAATTTGCTACTTGATTGATGAATTGTTCTGATATTTCAGATGCAGGTGGCAGTCTGGTCTCATCTGTCTTTATTCATTCATTCTAGTCAACAAATATGTACAGGGTCTGGCACAAATAACCCCCCCTTTTATTACAAAATCTTTTATTATAAAATCATAAGCATGTAATTCTGTGACATAACAATATCACACTCAAGCACACCATATATTTTAAGTGAAATGTTCAAATGAAAACTATAAATTATTACATCCGTATTATTACCCTACCAACCACAGTCAGGCAGGCCTTACTTCTGCCAGACCCTATAGTTAGTTCCAGTTATGTGTCAGGCACTGTGCTTGGCTGTGGGGATAATAATCTCATATCTAACTAAGTGTATATGCTAGGCATTGGAATTGATGCTTTATAGCCATGATCTCATTTAATTTCCCCCTGACTCTTATAGGATTATTGTCCCAGTTTTACAAATGAGAAAACTTAAACTTAAGAAATTAAGCAACATGCCCATTGCTACCAAACTTGTAAGTGGGGGGCACTTGACCAACCGCACACATTCCCTGTGTCAGAGTCTTGGCAGAGTGTTGCGGGAAAAGAAGCGACCAAACTCCTGATGAGAGGTATGAGTCACAGACCCTTTATTACGCATGCGGACCCTAGGGAGAAATCTCCAAATCCAGGGCCCTTTGGAGGTCGTGACTCCACGTCCCCGTAAGAGAGTACATAAAACCTGCTCAAATAATTCCCGTTCTGTTGACAGGGAATTTCCCATTATTATTATTATTTATTATGTATTATTATCTATTATTGTTATTATTATTTATTATTTATTATTATTATTCAACTACGTAGTGCTTTTGTTTATCTGCTTATTTCTTCATTCCTTTATTTATTTTTGAACTCTCCGGCACCACTCCCTGCTACTTCACTTACCGGGCCCCTGTAGCAGCGGTCCTCTCAGGCTCCCGATATTCCCACGAAGCACGAAGCAGGACTCTTCAGGTCCCTGTTCCGGGCGCCACTCTGCCGCAGCCCGCTGCAGCAAGGGTGGTCGTGGGATAGGGTGAGGGACTGAAATAAATGGAGAGGACCAAATGCTCTGCTGGCATAAGGCAAGTTTATTCAGAGCTACAAGTCTTTTTATACACGTTAGTGATAGATAGCAACTAGCTGAATACAAAGGCTAAGTCATTGGTCACTCCCCTGAGAACAGGTCCTTCTTCTTGCGTGATCTGGCTTCGGCCCCAGGATGTCTTGTTCTCATAGACTGACCTTGCAGTGGAACACTGATTATCAAGCACATACTCTTCCCAGGGTTGAGAAGCAGTCAAGGCCCGAGGAGTTGTCAAGGCTGAAAACCAGGCCTGGTCACCACACCCGCAGTGCCAGACCCTATCCACAACCCTATTAGACCCTCCTGGGCTACTACAGCAGAGAGGGAGGAGGGCGATGCTAAAGCCTGACTTGAGGCAATTGAGTTTGGGGTTCTGAGCCGGTTCTGGTCATCATGAGGATGTTGGGACTTGGCAGTCAGAAAGTGACAGGTAGCATCAGAAGCTTATTTACAATTTTGCATGTAACAAGACCAGCTGTTAGACTTAGTTGTTGGAAGTGTGTGAAGAAAAAAAGTCTTTCTCTTGAAATGAAAACAAATAACTTATGTATCTAACTTTATTTATTTCTGTTAATTCACCAGAGACTTTATTTATAATAACTGATCTTCACAAAGAACAGTATAGTGGTCCATAAATCATTATTTCCAGGCTCACTTATTGGAAGCCATTATCTGACCTATATAGCTTTGCAATGGGTTCTGAATGTGATACAAATGGATTTAATCATTATTAGTATCACTATTTTTATTAAAAGTGAAATATGACAAAGAAGATCCATGCTTGTCAACAAGGCTACTTAACACTTCATGGTTTTCCTTTTCAAATGTGCTTTTGCAAATATTAAACAGACAAATGATTTGACTGTGATGTGAATAGAAGCCACACAGCTGTAACTCCACGGACTCTGTGAATATGTTCCCTGCAATGTCAATTAATTTTGCTTCCTGAAGCATATTCTTTCATGTACAGTTTCATCCATGCTGTGTGTTCTGCCTGAAATGATTAGAGGCCTGCTAAACTGGATAAAAATAACAAATTAAAAACAGAAAAAACAACAAAACATAATGGCTTTTCAGGAGTGAGGCCAGAACTCAGAGTCTGTTTTCTTTCCATTTTCTGTGTTTTAATTTATAGTGTAAATTAATCGCCTTTCTCCACCCCTTGATAAGAATGGTCTTTTGCACTCTATTAACCCCAGGTTCTAGAGAGAGGCAATTTCCTAACAGGTGAATTAGCAGTAGATAACATTTCCTCAAATGCCAAGTCATTTAATGTACAGTGAAAAAATTTTTTTAGGAGCGCGTAAGGCAGTGTCTTAACTTTAAAAAAAATTATAAAGAGTCTTTACAAACGAACTATAGACTCCCTACCTCCCGAGAGTGATTTGCCTATTAACAAAGCCCGAGAACAACCCCCACTACCGGTACACGAAGAAATAGCCCCCGATTTCCAATTACTGTTGCCGCTGACAGGTCACTGGACTGTTAAGATACACTCTGCACCATTGTGCGGATGTGGCGAAGCTAGGCAGCCGAGGGCGCCTCTTTTTTTTTTTTTTTTTTTTTTTTTTTGATGATGCTGTAATTAGACTGTTCCACTAATGGAAGGAAGAAAAAGAAAAGTTTCTAGAGAAAATGACATCCAGGGAAGCTCAATTTGAAAAAAAAAAGTCACTGGCACAAAAGAAGAAAGAGTAACCTTTTTGTCATGAACACCGTGAAAGGTTTTCATGCATTAACTAAGCTGCATTCAGAATGAAAAGTTGGAATCTCAAATTAACACAGACATAATTGTATGTTTGCTTGCAAATAATAAAGCAAATAGGTGATTCGGACAAGCTCATTAGTCAATAATAGGCCTTTCAGAGATGTTCACAAGAGACTTTCTGGATGCAGGCGAGCATCTCTGAGAATCCCCAATTCTGTGTTTCTGCCCTGTGAATTCATTGAGGCTCCCTTGACAGAACTGGGGAGCGGAAGCTTGCCCCTTTGCCCTTGAACCGGCTTCACCTGGGAGCCGGGCTCTTCCTGTAGGTTATTAGTGTATTAGTCACTCTGTAAAAGTACTCTCGATTCATTTTTCTTGTGGAGAATTTAATTCCTTCCCTTAAAATTAAAAACTCAGTTCTGTCTCTCTGCTCCTTCACTGTTACCCCGGCATCCACAGGCTTCTTTTCCCCTCCCTTTCTCTCTACTGTTTTTCCTCATTCAACTTTGCATTTTTAGTATTTTGCGTGAATGTGACATTTTCCTTTTTACCTATAGAATTTCCCCATTCTCTCTCCCCAGTGTGAATTGAAAATGGCAATTCTTTATTCAGTGCACTGCAAATGACTGGCAATCTATTGCAGGTACGAATATAACCAAATGTCTCCGTTTTTGGTTGTATAAATTCTTAGAAGCTTGGATGCCCTTTGCAGTTTCTTCTTTTTTGTTGTTAAAAGATATAGCAGAAAGGGCTTGGGGGATGGAAAATGTTGAAATTATGAGTTAAATGCATTGCTCTGATGAAAGAAAATTTCTGTTTAACTGGGTTTTTATATATTGCTGGTTTATGCCTGATTTATATCTGATGAACTATCTGTATAATGGCCCTCTGATTGTTTCTCTTTTATATGGCAATTAACAACTATATTTTTGGCAGATTTCCATGATTAACATATTTTTCAAAAAAATTCAGGATGCAGAATTCAACAAAATATTTTTGTGCCAATTCTTCCACTGAGCAGCACATTTAGATTTAGCTCGTGAGATTGTGACAGACCCGAATGCTGGAATTTTTCCTTGTTTATAGGATCACGGGGCTTTTAAAATGAGGATCTGTGAGGGTTTTCATCACAGGGCTGTGGCGTAGACAAAACAGAAGTGCTTTACGTACAATTTTTAACATACTGTCTATATCTTCTTTTTTTTCCTTACTCAATAGAGAATATTTGAAAAAAAAATGAGTAGATGTGACGTTCATGGCATAGCCTCAAAGATGCTCTGTTTTATTAAAAATCACATTTTAAAGTAGTTTCCCTATTAACATCTAATTACTTACACCACACACTCAGACTGATCTTCAAGCACTTTACAGCTGTTACGAACAAATGAGTGTGCCATGACAACTGGGTTGAGAACTGGTGATTTAAGATATGGTCCCCTGTGTCAAGGAACATAATGTAGTTTGAAATTATTTGTGATTCTCTGTCTATTATTGCCAACGGAGGAAGGGGGGGTGACAATTTAAAAGGGGCTCATCTCAGATACAAGATTTTTCATCTTGCCTGTCTTGACTACTTCTGCCGTCGGCATTATCACTGGCATTAACGTCATCAGTGTGATAACCGTTGTCCTCAGATCTTGCGAATCTGGGACACACATACGCAAAAAGGGCACCATGTGGCTCTGCTCTTGAGAACCTACATGCTGTCATCTAGCATTAAAAAAAACACTAAAAAAAATTAAAAATCCCTTTTAACAAATACTTGGAAAATGTATTTTTAAATTAATTAAATTACTCTTGGAATAAATGTTCTTAGACTTAATCGGCTTGCGTTTTATACTGCATACTTCATTCACTATTAAGACATGTAACATGTAAACTAATGTTGGAAAAGCAGAGATTGAACAAAAACAAAAAAATAGAGCTTCTTTTTATGAAATATGGATATAAGTTAAATTTATGTAAATAGAGGAGCATTTTAATTGAAACATGTTTTACAGAAATGAGACTGGTCGATCTTAAACTGAACTTGCAGCAAGTTATCTGTTAAATAGGACACATTTTTGGCAATAGAAATAATTGCTTCTAAAGCTTTTTAAATATATGTTATAGAATTTTTATTCATATTTTCTTATATTGGATTTTCTTAGTTTGACACCCACTCAATGCACAATCTTTTCGCTTCATTTTATAAATGGGGTGCATATAACAAAACGTGGACTGAGGGTTCTGATTTTAATTTCCCCAGATATTGCTAGGTCTTATGGCACTTGTGACTCAGAACGCAGATATCCATTTATGGATGTATTTAGAACCTCGGATGTGGAGGGATGATTTTTTTATACCCGCAGTTTATACACCCCATTATCACCATTAGTTCATGCAATATCTCTTTCATTATTGTGCCCTACTCCTATAATTATGTCTTTTTCTACATCTACTTTAGTTCAATATATATCTTTTTGTTTGTATGTTCTTTTGTAAGATGCATATTTTAGTTGTCTGTATATTAAATGTCTATAAATGCTGTTGGTATAATACTTTTTTTTAACCTTTTCACTAAGCACTATCTATTAATGATACACTTATTTAGCTGTGTACATGGATTGAATATTTAAAGGTTAGGAAGCAGCTGGCAAGCAAGTAGTCTTGACTCTACTATAAAGAGAAGTTTTGGGACTAGAATACAAAGGCAGGTGTGGATCAGAAGCACAGACTGATGCATAAAACAACCAAAAGTATCATTATAGCATATCATTCAGTACCAACATATGAAGTACGTGGTAATGGTTGGTAAAATTTAACAGGAGTAGGAAATCGGTAAGGGGTGGAGAAGTAAAAGAAATCTAGAAATTGAAGGGTTCAAGATTCAAAGTGCAGCAGGAAAAGAGATTTAGGTGTTGGGAGTGGGGCAGCATAAGAGGAGCAGCAATAGAACAAGGGGAGGAAAGGCATAAACTTGGAGACTGCATGATACAGGGTAGCGAGAAATAATTGAAATAATCCCTTAGAGAGCTATAAAAAGACTGGAGAAGTGGTTTTGCTGTGGACTTGCTCTTTCTTCATGTTCACATGTACTTCTTTTGCTGATTACCCTCCTTCTCGGCTGTTAAAAACAATGTCAAAAGCGCCAGCCCACATCCTCCAAGAGTCTCTTTATATCTAATCACGGACAGACCACTTCTGGTTCTTTTTGGATGTCTGTCTATTCTTTGGACCGTTTGCTGAGGACATGGGAATGGAGTAGCACAATTAATCAGCCCTCTATCACATGCCTAGGTCTGAGATGAGGAGCAAGCAGGTCTCTGTGACAGACAATCCACAGGAGACCTGCAGATGGACAAAGGGGACAGTTCCTCCAAGGAAAGAAGGAACTAGGCAGAAGAGGCCAGCACATGTTTTTCAAAGTTTCCGATGTGATCTGCACAGCAGTTCCCAGAGGCCGATAGGACAGGACTTTCCATTCTCATTAAGAGAGGAGAACACAGTGCCTGGCCCCAAGTTAAGTAATTTGTAAATGGTTGAGCAAAAAGTTGACCAAAAGCTGTTGAACGCTAAAGCAGGAAAGTGAAATAATATTCAAGAAAGATTAACAATGCAGAGATAAGCCCTGATAGTTAACATTTAACTTTTGAAAAAGTTTTCTTCTGTTCTTTAGTTTGCCTTTCCCTCCTATACTCATATAACCTATGAATCATATGGCAGTTCTTAGAGGGTAAAATTTAGGAAATCAAAGCCAAAAGCTGTTCATTATTTAGAAAAAATAGCGTTAAGCTAGATAGATCTTAAGCACGTATACACTCACATACACTCTTTCACACACACACACACATTCCTACTATGCTTATTGAGAGTCTCCTTTATTCCAAGCACCTCCCACATACCTTTCCTGCGTGACCTCATTTAACCTCACACCGTGACCTTATGATGCAGTCTCTATTGTTATTTACATTTACAAAGTCACAGAGAGGTTAAATAACTTGCTCAAGTTCATGTAGATACAAGGTGGTAGATACACAAACTAGTTGCTAAAACAGATACACAAACTAGTTGCTAAAACAGATGCTGTTATGCATCAAACTATACAGCCAAATAGCACATGTATATGCAGGAAAAAAGTGTATATATTTTACTATATAGATATATTTTACATAACTTGTTATTGCCAATGCTAGACAATCTGTAATCAATTTCCACTGCATGTTTATTCCATTGGAACTCAGAAAATTCCTTAATTTAGCATGCTACTGTTCATTAAAATAAATGGACACACACAGGTCTGGAACAACGTAAATTTAATTGCCAATAGATGATCAACTCCAATTTTTTTATAGACATAAAGCCCAAATTCACCATGTGGGAAAATTCCAGATGTTAAATAGTCTCATATTTACAAGTACATTGCCTTGTATATCATTTTGTGACTTTATCTGTTACATACACAACTTTGCCAGGACTTAAATCTTACTGAATATATTTTTAATGCTTCATTGAAAATATAATTATTGTTGAGTTATAATGTAAAAGATCAGCACTTTGCAGTGGGAAAATAACATTTTGATGGTAGCTCAGATTTGTGGAAAAACTCAACCAGGGGTCCTGTCAATATTCAGCTGACAGGCTACTCCTGCTTGTTTCAGGGAAAGATTTTCAGTCTGTCTGCAACTAGTTGCCAAAACTTTTGGATGAATAGGAAGAATACAGTCAATCACCCAGATGTTCCATCTGCAGGAGGCCATGCACCCAGCTACTTAGAAACAACCAGGTGTCCAGAACACGAACACAACACATCTGGAATGTGTATGTGTGCATGTGTATGTATGTATGAACTTTTTTGGGGGATATAGTGTTGTTATTTGAAACAATTGTTAACTCTTCTTATACCCAACTCTGAGATAAAGTGTTTGTGGTGTAGTTTAGAGGAACTTTTAAGTATAGTCCATATTATGTGTTGGTCTTTTTTACAGAATGTAGATAATTCTCTCTTGGCTTATGTATGAATGGATTATCTAATGTCCCACCCTATTTACATATTACATATTGAATACTTCATCCTGGAAATAGAGAATTCAACAGTATGTCCACTTCCAGTTTTTTCATGGCTTTCCCCCCCATCTGCATCCAACTTGTAACACTTTATCAAGGTTATCTAGTCCTAAGTGAATTCAAATGACCAATAAAGATAAGAAAACATGCCCAACCTCCTTGGTAACTCAGGAAATGTGAGCTAAAATAGCAAGAGACATTGCAGAGCTTTTAAACAGGATGAGGATATGGTCATAATGCTTTTTAAAGGTTTAGCTCAAGATGTAAATCATAAGGGTTGGAGATTTTGAAAAACATAAACAAACTGCAGTAATTTAATGCATGGAAATAGCACAATGCCCTGGAGTAGTGAAACTGAAAGCTGGTATTGTAGCTCTCCTCTTAGATGCGTTGGGGTATCGGAGTCCCAGTTCTAGATGGGTAGAGGTGATGGGCAGGCTGTGAGGATAGGAACATGGGATCGGGGTGTAAGAAAGGTGTACTATTACTGAACTGGGGCATAAAGAAGGGAGAAGAGAGGTGTCGACTGGGTTTGGTGTACAGGCTAAAATGCACTGACTCCACACTGCAGATGCTGGTGGTGTGGCCTATGGTGATGAGTCCACTGGGAGTCAGGCGGCCCAGAGGCAGGGTGGTGTTCTACAGCTGATGTCCTGTAGATCCTTGGACAAGTCTTAATACAAAATGACTCAGGTCTAGATATCATCCTTCTCCCCGACTGCGTTGGGCTTATAGTTTCATTGTCTTATAGGCAGAGAAAGAATTCCACTTAGAAAAATAATGTCATTCTTTAGGAAAGTACCTTGATAAGAGTCAGAGAGAAACAGGAGATCCTCGTTGTGTCTGCAGGAAGCGAAGCCAAAAATGAAATAACCACGTTGCTCTGAGTTAAGAAGATATAAAAACTGAGATGGGAGAAAAGAGATATAAGAGAGGGAAGGAGAGAAAATCTAGTGAAAAGACAGAGGCTGAGACACCACAGGTGAAACAAAATCCCTGGGTGGGTTAAAAAAATTGAAAGCGCAAGGTTACTTGAAAGGCTAACACTCACTTTGAACTTCTTTTCTTTTGCAATTCTATAATGTAAGCTTCCCTTTCCTTTTCTCCCTAATCATTGATGTCTGATGGGATTTCTAGTGGGACCTGAGAAAGGGGCTAATCTTCATACCTGAGCTGATGTGGCGTAGAGGCAGAATGTGTACCCGAGATGGTAATAAGCAAGACCTCCAAGCAAGAGGGTTATTCCCATGGAGGTTTATTCCACCTACCTCCATATTCCCATGGATGGGGAGAGAATCTGGCAAGGGCTTTGGATTTCCACAGGACATTGACTAGAATTTGAGCCAATCAGATAAATTCCAGATAAAAATTCTAGAGCAGAGAACCATGAGCTGACATTTAGGCTACTTTGAAGGTCTTCAGCCCTCTTCTTTTCCTGGGAAAATAATAAATGATTTTTCTCCATTAAGAAATAGACTTAATGCAACAGCTGAGCACTATGATGGATTGTCTGCAACTAGTGGAGACCATCTGGCTGTCAGGAATAGTCTTAAATAAATCGAACCAAAAGTAAGAAATCTAAAAAGACAGTCGTTTCCATCCTAAGATGATGTGCTAGGTTTGGAAAACATGTTCTGGTCGTCAGAAGCTTGTTCATTGCAATTGGAATGTAAACTAGCCATAGGTGATTATGACATCATACTAGTTCTAGGCAGTAAAGTAAAAAAAAGGATTAGAAAAGGATTCTCAGATCTCAGAATGCTAGAGAGACTCTCCAGATAACTAACTGCTACTTTGTTTCTATAAGTTTGTGTTCAGGGACTCAGTCTTTGTTTGGCATTAATGGGAAACTAGTGATGTTAGAGCCACTATTTCCTGGTGATATATTTTTTTTTAAATATAGGTTTAAATCTAAAAATATCTATCTATCTAGTTATTTATTTATTCATTCATTCATCCATTATTAAAGATTTGTTGAGTATTCATTACATGTCAGAGGCTGTGACACAGCTCTGAGGATACACAGACGAATAAAATGTGGTGCTTGTCTTTGGAGCACATAGTCTAATGAAAGGAGGGTGGGCAAGCGATTTTAATGGACGAGCAAGCTGCGAGGCTTGGGCAAGGTTTCAGTGGGAGCGTGGTAGAGAGAGGTACTGACTCTGCTGGGGAAGATGGAAGGAACTTCAAAGAGGAGGTTATTTAGGATAAAAGCACAACATGACCAGAATCAGGGACGTAAGGTACCCTCTATGAACTCAGATAGGTTTCTTGACCTGAAACAAAGCATAGGCATATGGAAGACCTAGTTTACCTAGTGGGACTATATTTCTCCCCATTATTCTAACCACTGGAAAACATAATCAATTTAAATAAAGACCTATATCTTAATAATCATATCTATCATCAATATGTTGCATATTATATTAGTTAATGTAAGCTAGGCTGTTATAATAAATAGACCCCAAATTCAGTGGCTTAAGGAATAGTTTATTTCTTGTTCAAATAATTTCAAGGCAGATGTTCAAGGTCAGAAAGCAGCCCTTGCACAGAGATTAAGGGAACCGGGCTCCTCCTTTCATACCCATAGATCTTTAGGATGTAGTATAGTTAAGGTGAATTGTCATGTCCAGGTTCAAGCAAGGAAGGAGGGAGAGAGAATGAGGTAGCATGCTGCTGCTTAAAGCCCCCAAAGTAGTACACACTCTTGTACTCACTTTTAGTTGGCTGGAGATCAGTGTCAGAGCTACATCTAACTACAAAGGAGGTTGGGAAATATAATCCGGTCTTGTCCCCAGGAATGAGATAGTAGGTTTTAGTGGCCAGCAAGTATTATTTGCCATAGATAGAAAACTAAAATTGATAAAAAATTCCAACAGTCAAGAGTAGTCTAAATGGGTCTAAACCTAAGAGATAAAATTTCTCAGCATAGTATATAAATACCTTCATTTAGGCTAAAAAATTAATTGCATGAGTACAGAGTAGTAAATCCAAATTAACAGTGTTCATATGGGAAAAAGAGCTAAAGATTTTGCTTAAAGACCAATTCAGCATGAGCTCACAGTTTGACATGGTTTCTGAAAAACAAACAGAATAACAAATAAAAAAACAAATGCAACTGTGGGCTTTATCAATACAAGTATAGGAAGGAAATACATTTGATCCAAAAAGATTTAATTTAGAATATTTTACTATTGTTCTGGTGCTATTTTAGAGATGCACATGAATGAACAGAAAGAGTCGAGGAAGATAAGATGACAGGGATCTAGGAACTATGTTATCTGAAGAAGACTAGTAAATAAACCAGGCTCTGTCCTAGAGAAAAAACAGCCAAAGAAAAGGAGTGTGTGTGTGTGTGTGTGTGTGTGTGTGAAGTGGGGAAGGTATGGGTTAAAGTAATTCTAAAAACTCAAAGAAATTTAAAGTTTAAATACTTGAAGTTTAGCCATATGCAAGAGAAAGGAGATGCATTCTCTTCTGCATCATGAAACTGAGGAAGAAACATTTGGCTTAATGCGGTGAAGATCTGAATAATAATTGAAGCTATCCAAGAATGGTGGAATAGGCTGTTTGGAGAACTATTGAGATTCACATCGCTGGAAGTGCTTGATCAGAAGCCGAACGGCCTTGTGTGAAGCCTGCTGCAGAGAGAACGTTCTGTAAGTGTGCACTTTTAGACGAGGTCTGAAATATTTTCTAATTCTAACGCTCACTAAATTTGGCATTATTACCATGGTTCTTCCGGATGACTCAAGCTAAAATAAAGTTCCTGTTGCGACATATGACTAAAGGCCACCCCGGCTGCCTTGGCCGAGGGGCACAGTCAGTGTGGTGAGTGTGGCAGACACTCCAGTTTCCACGGAAAAGCTCTATTGAAATAGTTTCACTAGCAGCTCTCTTTCTTCTTCTTTTTTTAATGAGGCACCATTTTGCTTGAAACCGAACACTGACAGACAAATTATGGTTATTCAGAATTGAGAATTTGGCAGATATTTTTTGAAAATGAACAACGTGAATGTGAATCTGTCACGTCAAGGAAACAATGAACAATAGTTATTGCCAATGAAAATATTTGAGCTTTTAAGCAAAAATTGGCAGTATAGATCCCTTCTATCTGCCACATTAGAATGATAGCTTCCCAACATTTAAAGAATTTTCTGATGAAGCCAGTGGTGATATTATTAACAAATACATTTTTTGATGTTGGGTATTAAATGTGTCAACATTTAGATGATCTAGCTAACTCAATGAGCCCATATTTTCCAATCATGCGTGGATAAGAGACCCACTCCTAGTATACAGTAAACCAACATAATTTTATGTAACAAAGTGCAAAAGCTTTGATTAATGTGGTTTGGAATTTCACATAATAACTAACTTTAAAGAAATTACCACTTGTTAAGTTTTAGTATAGTACCAAAGAAGAATATCTACAATTATCTGAAATTGCTCCTAGAATACTCCCCTCCCCAAATACATAGCCGTCTGAGACCCAATTTTCTTCATGCACTATAATCAAAATCATATATTGCAGTATTGACTGCTGAAGTAGGTATACGAATCTAAGCTGTTTTCTATTAAGGCAGATATTTAAAAGATTTGCAAACAATGAAAAAAACAATGCTGCTATTCTAAGTTATTTTGCTTTGGAATCTACAGTCCCTTTTCATACAAATCAGTTATTTTTGCAAATACGTAATAAAGTTCTGCACAGGGGCTCTCACATCACTGTGAAATCTGGCCTTGAAGTCGACTGATTGTGAAAATGGCCATTTTTCTTCACTTCTCCCTGTCTCTCAGTGCTAAGTGACTTTGTAGTTCATCCTGTCAGAAGATGGAGTCTATTTCTTTCCATCTGAACTGATTTTGTGATTTGCTTGGCCCACTGATTTCAGTGGAAGTGACAGGGTGCGGGTTGTAAGCTTGAGCCTCGAGAAGTCTTGAGTGGCTCTGCTCTGAGGAGATTGTACCGCCGTATGAACACACCTAGGCTAGCCTGTTGGAGGCTGGGAAAGCAGAGCCAAAGAGCCCAGTTGTCCCAACTGAGGCCATCTTAGACTAGCCAGTAGCCAGCTCACTAATTAAATAGAAACAATTTTTCTATACTCAACTCACAATACTTCTGAGACCAAATTGTATCCCCCCCCCCCATATCAACCAATACTCCAGTTCTCAAGATACCAAATGGGTGTCCTGCAATTCAACTGTGATGATGTTACTCACCTGGAGTCAGTGTAGACACCAAGGTCGAGGGCTCAGGCGCACAGACTGCTCCCACTTTAGATACCAGTTGAAAGTCCCAGGTTGTCACCTGTATTTCTGACCAACTGACTATAAATAGGAGGTTCCCACGACTGTCTCCTCAGGTTTCATAATTTGCTACAAGGGCTGACAGAACTCAGGAAAACACAGCTTAGACTTACTGGTTTTATTATAAAGGACACAAATGAACAGCCAGATGAAGAGATATGGAGGGCGCGGTCTGGGAGGTACCCAGTACAGGAGCTTCTGTCTGTCCCCATGGAACTGGGGTGTGCCACCTCCGAACACGTGGGTGTGTTTATCAACCCTCACAGTTTGGGGAGTTTTGTGGAGGCTTCATCATGTAGGCATGATTTATTATTAATTCAATCTCCAGCCCCTCTCCCCTCTCCAGAGGTTGAAAGTTCTAAGCTTCCCATCGTGGCTTGATCTTTCTGGTGACCAGCCCCCTGTCCTGAAGCTATCCAGGAACCCACCAAAAGTTGTCTCCTTAGAACAAAAGACAAAAGATACTCCTAACACTCCTATTATTCAGGTCATCGCAAGGGTTTCAGGAGCTCTGTGTTGGAAACCAGGAGAAGAGACCAAATACAGAGTCCAACAGATGTAGGGCTCCCTTGAGTGTGGTTGGTAGGGTAATAATATGAGTGTAATAATTTATAGTTTTAATTTAAACATTTCACCTAAAATGTCATATGTTGTGCTTGAGTGTGATATTGTTATGTTACAGAATTACATGCTTATGATTTTGTAATATAAGATAGTGTAATAAAAAGGGGTGTTATTTGTGCTGGACCCTGTACATATTTCTTGTTACATCATACCAACACACATGTGAGAGAGCTGGACCAAGAAGAGCAGAGCTACCTACCTGATCCACCACTGACCACAGATGCCTTAGTTGGCCCACCTGAGGCTGGAACAATCTGGCCAACTCACAGACTCCTGAAAAATGACTAATATTTATAATTTAAAGCCACTAAGTTTGGGGGTGATTTATTATGCAGGAATAACTAATTTAAACATGTCTCATTGAGAAACAAGAGTAAGATAGTTTCGTGTTGATATCTTGTTACAATGACACATGACTTGAAGGATGAACAGGGTTGAATAAGCAAGGAAGGGAGAGGACAGTATCACAGACTGGGCAGAGGGGCAATAGTAAGGAAATGAAGAGAGGTTAAAATAAATGATTTATTCAGGAGTCAATGGATAGGCTGATGAGGAGATAAAACTTTACATCAGGGTGCAGAAGGAGAAAGAGGCTAGAAAATTGAGTTTGAGTCAGACTGTAGAGATTTTGATATTAGGGTGGGAATTTTTGTTCTCCTATATGCAATGTAGAACCACTGAGGTTGGTGATTGGGCTTTGCTCCATCCCAGTCTCTTACATTTCTTGTTCATTTCAGCCATCGCTCAATTCCAAAGTGTTTGTGAAAGTAGAGTACAGAGTCAATAGAAGCACCTGGGTTTTATTGCACAGAGTAGTGACTGGCAGTAAAGGAGACATTCTCAATGTTTCCTTGTGATTACATGTAAACTCTAGCCTACATTTTATGGCTAGAAGCACAGTTTGGCAGAAGATGAACCAAGATGCTTCCATCTTGACCAGAGAGAAACTGATGGAAGAAATAATCTCCTCTGAAAAAGATGGCAACTGCAGAAAAAATTATCTTGTTTTAATAAAAAGAAAATAAAGGCATGTTTCGTTATTCATGAAAAGCTTTAAGTCTTTCCTTCTTTCTTGAAGAGCCATGTTAATTTATTTATGACCACTAGATGGCACTTGTGTACAGCATTTGAAATTGATTCCAGCAAAGAAAAGAATACCTGTGATGTGGTCAGAATAGAATCTGAGGTTTTGCTCTTATGCAGTCAGCTTCCTCCCCCACCCTATGTCAAGAGGGGTTTAGGAGAGGAGGCCTAAATCTTTTCTGTGCTTTTCTGACTTATAAAGAAAAATGAACATGGCAGAAGTGTTCCTGATTAGATTGGGAGAAAAAGGATGATGCATTCCAGCTGGATGAATCAGGAGAGATGATGTTCTGTCATCCCTTAGATATAGACCCGAAATACTAACTTTAAATTTATGGTTGCTGGTACGAGCCATGGTTCTGTTTACCCAGTCGGTACATTTGGGTGAAGCATGAATAGTGTGTCTTCCAATTGGTTACTTTATCAACACTGACGATTTCAGAAGATAGAATAACTCTTAGCCTTTTGGGTGAAAATAAATGGATCTCACAAGTCTTCTTATCAGATCACCATAGTTTGATTCATCTTTATGAGAGCTGGCTGCCTGGTTTTTCATTGCTGCCTCCAACTCATCTGGACACTTTTAGATGATGCAAAGCGTGATAGCAACTGTGAACATCATCCACAAGTGTATCAAGACCAGTGTAGGACACATCTTCGGGAAAAAAAAAAAAAAGGAAGAAGAAGAAGAAGGAGAAGGAGAAAAAGAAAAAATAGCAAGCAAGCAGGCAAGCAAGCAAATGAACAAAAACCCCAATGATGCAAGACATCCCAGTGGAAGGCCAGAGGAAATGACAATCTTGCTTACACTGTGCCCTTCATTTCTCTGGCCCTGGAGCTGCTATTACCATTTAGAACCACCCAGCAAACCACAACTTCTTTTCTGGGAGGTAAGATACTGGCGATCTGCCAGTTTCAGCCCTGCCAACCCCATTAGCTTGTCACCACTGTGCTGATGCTGATCTCTTTCGGGTCTTCTCTAATCTTGGCCCTTTAGCGGCCTTAGCTTTCTCCTGTTTAGTCTAAGCTGCTCTAAGCACATGCTTAAAGCATCTTCGAATCTGATATAAAAGGGACATGTATCCTCAGGAAGATTAGGGTGGGGTCAGGGAATCCCAACAGGGCAGAAAAAAAGAAGACAGCAGATTGGCTCATAGGAGTAAAGGGAGGTGTGAAACAGAAGTGTATGTGCTGGGGAGATGCGTCATAGAGACGGGGACCCTCTTCCCTGTCTGTGGTCCTACGCCTTTGTCCACAAGGATGGCATCTCTTGGTCCTCTTCTTGGTTACTTGGAGCTTTCGTGTTCTTTTCAAATGTCCTTATCAAATCCTGCCTTGGGAAAATGATTGATAAACTAATTCCCACTGACGATTGACATTTTAACAGGAGACAAAGCATAAATTTGATAAAACAAATAGAATAAAATTCTAGTGGTAGGAATGCAAGTTTTGGTGGGCAGTGGCAGAGATGCCTCCCTCCTGATTGTGGAGCCGCCATCTTGGCTATCTACTTGTGTGTGTTTTACAAAACTATCCTTGATTACGGAAATGAACGTATGTGTGGGAGTCTAGTGAGCCTTGTGGTTTTGATAGCACCAAGTACATTCAACTTAATTAGGAAACAAGCAGGGACTGAATTATTGGTAAAGTGCCAGAGGTGTAATTTGAGGAGGGCCATGAACACGAACTCAAGAAAGCAAATACACTGAAAACTACACACAAGAATCTGGAGGGTCAGGTGCAGGTAGTGACAGCAGAGGGCCTTGGAGCCTAGCTGAATTGAGGGAATGTGAAAGATGCCAAAACACCATACTGGGAAGCGTTCACGGAAGGTTAAGGTAGGGAGTCACAGTTCAGACGGCAATCAGGTCCCAGAGCTGATGAGGTCCGAGTGTGACAAAGCCTCCCTGGCACCAGGCTGTCAGGCACGATGGACCGGCCCAAGGGTAGAGGTGTGTTTGCTCCCTGCTGTGTTAGTTTTCTTTCTTATCATGGTGCCTCAGCCTGCAGGCATTAATCATTACCAGAGAAAGTCTGTGGATTGGGGTGATACCTATTACCATTGTCAGGGACAAACAAAGAGATGACCAGAAGATTCTGCAGTATAGTGAAGTGGATTTATGACCATTATGGAAAATGATCATTGTAAGGGCCGTGGCTTCCTGTACCAGACTTTTTTTTTTTCTGTTTAGCGTGTCTTTCCTCTTTCTTTTACTATGAATATGTTCCTTCTTTTGAGCAACTGACCTTATGCTACTGTGTGTGGTTCTTTTGGGTCTACCAAACACAGTATCTCGATCTTCTGGTTACAGGTTACGGATGACATCAGGCCTCATTAACCAGGTATCTGTTGTATAACTGGCTTAGGAAGCGAAACCAGCCAGTCAGACTTCTTCTCTGAGATTTTAGATAGATAGATAGATAGATAAAATGTCATCCCTTTCTCTGGAATAGCAAAGCTGCGATAATGTAAACCTGGAACTTTTTGTGGCCTGGTTTCCTCTTCCCCTCAGTCAAGACTTTCTGAAGTCATGGAGAATGAGGCCAATGGGCAGAAAGAAATGGAGATGCGAGTTCAGCAAAGGCAGAGGTAATAAAAGAGCTCCATCTCTGATCCTCCCAGTTAACGGGCCCAGTCCACTCCTTTTTAGCTTGAACTACTTGAGTTGGGTGTCTGACCCTGTCAGCTGTGAAACTCTTGACTAATATACTCCCCAACCAGTCCGACTGATTCTTCTAATACGGCATGTATGGTGCTACTAGGAATTCCATCGTTTAAATTATTTTACATCTCTAGCTCAGCTTGCCATCTTACTCTTATAGAGGAAACATTCAATGTTTTTACAATAAAATGTAACTATAATTCAAACTTTGGTCATCTTGACTTATGATCATTTTATGTCCTGAAGCACAAATATTAGCTATCTCTGCAAGAAGTATTATTTAGCACAGAATCAAATATTGGCAATAATTTACTACATTTTTGTAGGGCAACTTATAGTGAATGGATTTTTCATTAACTCCTTGGCTTTTTCCTTAAATATTGTACAGTGTGCTGAGCTGGCCAGCATTCTTCTCCTATGTTTTCCCCTAACAAAGACCAAGAGAAACAGAAGAAAGATTTCTTGGAGTTCCTAGGAAGCTTAAACCTCATAACACACAGGGTTAGGAAAAGGGAAAACTGCCATCAGCAGGAACTAGATGGTAACTTATTGCTTCTCAGTCCCAGAGACTATTCCTTGCCCTCCACCCACCGCAGTAGAAATGCAAGGAGCTTAGTCCAGTTCAACTCCCTTCTTCTGTGGAAGTGGAGACCCAAGAGATTAATAAGTGACCTAACCAATGTCACAAAATAAGTTTGTGAAGAACTGGGATGCTCTGTCCTTTTTTGACATACCAAATTGCATGTAAATATTTGTTAAGAGAAATTATTTTATCATTTAAGTGGTTATTTTCTCCAATTAATGAGCCTTAGATAAATTATAAAAGGAGTTAGGCAATCTCTACACAAATGTAAACCTCCCCCCCAAAATGATGCATTTATAACTTTTTTTCTCCAAAGCACCATCACACCATATTTCCCCCTGTACCCTGAGCATGCCCTAGTTTTCTTCTTTTGTGGCACCATTTTTGTTGTTTGAGTGTTTTGGAGTAGCCTGTCCTGTCCCTCAGCCTGGTCCAACACACCTGCAGAAAGCACTGCTCTGTGCCATCCGCTCTCAGCTCTGGCACTGCCAGCAGAGACAGAGTGCTTGCCACGTGGGAGGCTTAACATTTTCTAGCAGCCACATAAAAAATCGAAACAGTAGAAATCAGTTTCAATAACATATCTGTTTAACCCAGCATGTCCAAAGTATTGCCATTTTGGTATGTAATTGATACAGAAATTTAATGCGATAGTTTATATTCTTTTCTTTGTATTTAAGTCTTGTAAATCACATATGCGTTTTATACTGAGAGCCCATCCCAATGTTGAGTAGTCACATCTCAAGTGGTTTATTGCCACACTGGCGATCGGCAATCACATTGGACGGTGCGGATGAAGAACTTCAGAAGAGACTGATAGTACAGCCAAATCTTACTAGTTTCTTGAGATAAAAATCAAGCTTCATTTTCCTACTGTACTGTTTTCTTTATTTTGTGGATCAAAAGAATTTCCTACACTAGACTAATACTTCTGTTACTGGGAAAACTCCTCTTTTGCCATGAGTACCAACAGAGAGAACTTAGGCAGGTCTAATTCTTCCTTGAATCCCTGGAACATCTTCCTGTATCTCCTGTGGTCCTAAGATACTATTGTATCTCATCCTACGGGTTTGCTTAGGTAATGCATGTTACTAGTGCACAAGCCATCTGCCTACAGGAATTTTCTCTTACTTACACCTGCATCTCCCATCCTGTTTTACCTGGGGTAGACCATTAAAGAAAGGATATTGAATCATATAGATGGAAGGAAATCAAATCCTATGTATTATATCTTCCCACTTAGAAAGTGAACATCTTGAGGGAGAGTTCATACCTTGTTTTTCTCTATATGCTCTCAGAAACTTATAAGAAAAAAAATTTGTACAAAAAATACACTTGCCAAGTATTATTGATTGATTTTGACCTAAGGTAAGACCACATTTTCCTGTCCTGAAGCATGTATAGGGAAACAGAGATGGAGGTCTGATTCTCACTAGATATTTGCCAAATGGGCTTTGTTAATAATGGCCCCATGTCTTTGGGTAAAATAATTAATTTTTTAGACTCTTTAAAAAACTGATAATAATTTCTATTTAAAAATTTTGGCCCTGGCTGGTGTAGCTCAGTGATTTGAGTGTGGGCTGTGAACCAAAGGATCACTGGTTCAATTCCCAGTCAGGGCACATGGCTGGGTTGCAGGCCAGGTCCCCAGTGGGGGCCACGTGAGAGGCAACCACACATTGATGTTTCTCTCCCTCTCTCCCTCCCTTCCCTCTGTCTAAAAATAAATAAAATCTTAAAAAAAATTAAAAAATAAAAATTTCAAGAGACTTTTCACCAGCCCAAAGCCCAAAGATGTTCAGGTTTAATATAAGCTTATACCGAGATGATGTCTGTTGGTTGCTCTATTGCTAGGTTTTCTAAATTTTCTGTTCTACGAAATTAGATTTGAATGGAACACAGATTTAGTGGAAAGAACATGGGCTTTAAATTGAGAAAGACCTGGATTCTAATATTAGCTTTGCTGTCCCCTACTTATGTAGTTTGGTTCAGTTATTTCACCCTTTTAAACCTCAATTCCCACAGACTGTACTAATGATGACATAAACATATGGATTCGAAACTTTTACCAGTATCTGACACATGACCGTCAATGGGCAATGCACGCTGTGTTTTTCCTTACCTTTTGCCAGAAGGAACACAATTAGTGTATGATAAGCTGGGGTTACAAAGTAGTTCTGTCTAGACTCTGATGGTATATTGTTCCTCTTTCTTGGGACTTCCCATGTGGCCAGGCAATAACACTCTGCAGGATAAATGACTGTTCATCTGGAGGGAAGTCTAGGAAGCAAGTCTCAGGGCTCTGCCCAGGACGTTGTCCCGCTACTACCGAAGACCTGTGTGAGGGCAGTGAGAGAGTGCTGATCAAATTTGTAAATGGCACAAAGCTAGGCTGAATAGCCAGCATGTCAGAGGTCAGGGTCAAGGCTCAAGAAGGTCTTCAGATGCTGGTGTAATGGCCTAAATCCAATAAGACGAAATTTACAGGGAATAATGTGAGGTCTTGCACTTCAGGCTGGAAACTCAATTGGGGGAGATGTAGCTGAACAGTAGATCTGTGAAAAAAAATCTCAGGAGGGTCTTAGCTGGCAATAAACTTGATATGAATCCATAGTAATAGGATTGTTCAAAAAGAGAAGTCCATCTTAGGTTGTATTCACGGATGTTTAGCATTCAGGAAGAGAGTAGTGATCAATCTGGTTCTCTGTGCCTGCTGGACGGCACCTCAAGCTTTACAGTCTATTTTGGGCGCTACCCTTGAAGAGAAAGAGAGGCAAATGAGGGCATGAGCTTCCTAGGGCAAAACATTGGAAACTATTCATTCATCCCATGCTCATTTAGTACCTCTTTCCTGAGTGCCTACTGTGTTCCAGACACTTCCCTTGGCTCTTGGGATACAACAGCAAAGAAGGCAGACAAGTAATTCCTAAGGGAACACAGAGAATTCAGTCTGTAAAAGAGAAAACTTAGCCAACATGTGCTATTCATTTTCCAGTATTTGAAGAGCATGGCATCCTTCTGGCTGATCACAGAGCTAGTAATAATGTATGTATGTTAAAATGAAGTAGTGTCTGGGCCATGATTTTTCATCAATTAAAAACATCTACTGATGGAATGGGTTGCTTTGCAAGGGGGGTATGCAGTATAAGTTCCCTGATGTAGTAAAATCCTGTGATAAAGAGCCCATGATAAGAGAGATTCTAATATGGTGTACTTAACAATTAGCCTCTTTGTTTCTCGTCTTCAAATGGGGCTGGCTAAATGTATCTTCTTAGGAGTGGAGGGAATGGAGCACTCACTTGGGTGTGAACAGGGGTCAGAAGAAGGGAAATGGGCAGGCAACCCATCCATCGAGTGAGCAAACCTGTATTCTGGCCCTGTCTCCCAATCAGGCCCGTAGAACAGGTGCCATTTCATTAAATCATTGCTAGAATTGGTACAGCAATCTTGGAAGTCCCAGCGAGCCCTGAAGCCCTGAACGGTCCTCACCAATATTCATCTGGAATAGATAGCCACCATCAGGTGGCACAAAACCGTACCTGGGGTCTGGATAGACCCAGGTTATAACACAAAACAAAATGCCACACTTGTCACTTCATTAATATCACCAAAATCAGCCTAGATGTTTTATGTGATTAAAAATTGTGAGTTTACTTCCCAAATCATGGAGGGATTTCACAGTATGACCAGCACTACTGGCCTCTATCAACCACCAAACTTCTATCCGGCCCTCTGTTTGTCTAACTGTGCTAATACCATGGTGATCCACTCAACCACAGGCCCAATTTGAGTGCTATGTTGTGATGTCCAGTCTTAGTCCCCTAGTCAGAGATAATTTTCTTTATTTGTATTTCTATAGAGTTCTTTCATGTTTATCCTCACACAGTTATTAAATTGCATTACAGTTCCCCAGCCCCAATGCATTCATCAGTAAATATTTGCCAAGTACCTGCTCTTGCCTAAACACAGGGAAAAGAAATTCCACATGATTTTAAAAGGCTTTCAGCACAGTCGGGCAGATCCGATCCGATCAGCAGGGGCCCTCAGACAGCATTGCTGGGTGGGATTCCGTGGTGTGACATGGAGAGGTGCATTGGTCAGAGATGGGGGCGGCTTACGGAGGCAGAGAAGGGAAGGCTCCCGGGGGACCTGGAAGCCCTCCCTGCTCAGATCATTCTGCGGGGCGACTCCTGGCTCTTTCACAGCATTATTCTATCACACGGACCGAGTTTTCCCAGGCCGATGGTGAGCCGAAGTCATGTTAGATGAGTACACACACACACCTCTTCAACACTTCAAGTTGTGGGGCCAGGTTTTCAGGGAAATGCCATGGAGTTCCTAACTGTTATGTCTTAGCAACTATGGCTCCATTAAAAAATGGAACTCACCTGCAGTCTGAACGTATTATCACCTTGATAGCTACAGAAAAGTGCCGGAAAATTGTTGTCAGTCTAGCTGCCTTTAAACACAAAAATGTGAAACAGAATCATTTCCCCAAACACTATTTGCCTTTTTCAAAATTCAAGGCATTGGCTTTATCATTTTATATTAATTTATCAACTGCGTGCCTCTAAGCCAGCTGTTTTCTCTCTCTGAGTCTCAGAGTTATCATACATAAAAATATTACATACTTTTCTGGGCTATCAAGAGGATCAAATTTGACACTTAAGGTAAAATTACAGAATAAATGCTCTTTTATGGGTATTTTCTACACTAAGCAAGTGCTGCCTCAGTTCCCCATCATCTCAGTGCTTATTTCTTGGTTTCTACCTGCCATTGACTTTGCTTGATGAAGTTTAATTGCTGTTTTTCACGATCAATTGCCGTTGGCAAATCTCTCCAAATACCTCATGTTTTTTCCATCAATAAATAAGGGATTAAAATTATTTCATTGACTGCAGAGCAGTGCATTGGTCTTTAGGAGGGTTTTAGATGATCTAAAGAAGATTCGGTCCTTGCCCTCCAGAAGTCAATAGTCTTAAGAATGTGTTAACCAAGACACAACAATTTCTATAAATACATATATTAAGCTCTGTGTTCCATCCACCTAGAGTTTATTCTAGCAAGGCAGAAAAGACGGGGGGTCGTGGAAGCCCCTGCCCCTTTTTCTTAGTGTTAAGGACTTGGAAACATTGTCCAGATCTGATTCTTCTTGAGGACACCTCTATCTATAAATTCATATCAACTCTTCTGAGCTATTTTTAATTTTTACTTTGTGTTACAACTTGTGACATACCAATGAAAATTGTTAAATGTATTAGGTATTTGTTAGGTTGTATTATGCTATGTGCTGCCCATGCATTGTGTCGTTTTATCCTTAAAGCAACCTTGAAAAGGGTCATTCCCCGATAGCCCCCATTTTACTGACAATCATGTTGAGACTGGAAGGTTATTTGTCTTAGAACACGTGGAGTGAATGAAAGAGCTGGGATTCCCGTTTTGGCATTCTGATTGCAGAATTTATCTGCATGATACGTTTGCTAAACTGCCGTCATAACAACTTCATTCCTCTTAACATTGCTTTCCTTTTCGATTTTTAAGTGCCTCCCCACTCCCTCTTTCACAATTCCGATACTCTGCAATGTCATAAACCCTCTGCCCTCCACAATTCCAAACTCTTTGTGAAAAAGAATTTGTAATGGATGGAAGCACATTGGTCTAAGAACGTGAAGACCCTCTCATTTTGGCTCTATATCCAGAAAAATATGGGAAACTCAACTTCTCTGGTGTTGTGTCCACCTCTGAGAAATAGAGGTGAATGATGTCTTCTGTGTAGACTGCGAAAAGCAGTAACTTAATATGGGTGAAACTATGCTAAACTGCAACTGGGGAAACTAATATAACTTAATAAGAGACATAAGTGATGTGAGCTACGTCTTGTTAGTCTTTACACTTCTTTCAGATCATTGCAGTTTGACATTATGAAGGAACTCTCTACTTTCTTAAAAATCTTAACATCTATTTTCTGGACCTTTCAGAACAACATGAAGAATTTTGGAAGTAGATGTACTGAAGAAAAAATACTCTCTTCTTATTTTTTCATTGCCTGTTTTAATAATGCCCTTCTTTTTGACTGCTCCAAAAGACTCTGAGGTGGGCTGAATAAGTTCTAAGACATGGAAAGGTCATATTTGCAGAGCAGGGAAAGATGGGGCTGCCTTGTAAGTGCTTGTTAAGTGCTTCATAAGGCAGGGCCAGAAGCAAGAATCAAGTGGCTCTTTAAGAGGTGCAGGTCAGGGGTGCTCAGAAGAAACCATTTCCTCCTCTCATGTGCAATTACTGAATTATGTAGGGAGATTTCCGTTGGGCATTATGAAGGAACAATATGGACTTCTGTTGCTGCCTGGACTTTTTAGGGATACTTTCGCATGAGGGATGACTAGATCTTTCAGAAAAGGTAGGCCTAGTGGTGAAATTCTCAAGTAAGCAATGGGTAAAATGGCCGTTCCTATTCAGGGAGGTGTATGGCAGGGAGGGTCACTGACTTTGTCTGAGCCAGGGCGACGATTCAGTTTGTTGCCGAAGGATGGTCTGTAACATGGCATTGTTTGGCACTTGTGCACACTGCTGTTTCCCCAAGAGTCTCAGTGCTGCAGCCATTCTCTCCTAGCAATGCACAGGACCTGTGAAAATACCAGCAAAGAGGAAGGGAAGCTGTGAGGGTGAGAGGTAGAAGGGGTTTATCATTTTTCTTTTGACAGGGGTTTTAAATCAGAGATTTTATGATTGCTTGTTCCATGGGTTTATGAGGTTTGGAAACCTTGGACTTGACACACTTGAGTTCTCTGTTTTGCAGGGAAGGCAGGCCCAGATCATGGGATGGCGTGTTACTATGTTGCTGTGCTTGCTCCATGCACCCCCACCAGCATGCACACATATTTTATAGTAACTACAGCAGCATCTCGTAAGAGTGTTAGAAACATTTTTTGTGAGAATGAATTGCTGTGAGTGAGAATTATAAAGCAGGAAGTTATTTGTATTAGTCACGGTACAATATCAATGCAGCATAAAGCCCGAGTTTCTGCTTCCCCGTGACCCGCTGAAGACGATGCGTGAGGAGGGCATTGGCAAATGCGTTAGGGGTGAGTTGAGAACCGCGGCAGTGCCCAGAAAATACCTCATCCACAACACGAAGGAACCATTGATCAAGGCGGAGGGCCACCTTATGAATATGTGTGAAGAGACTGCTAGGGAGGAAAAGCTCCTTCTCTCTGCTGCTTTCAGATCAGGGATACAGCTTGACCCAGTATTCCATGATTCTGCTAATTACTTATAATAATATACCCAATTCAAAAGATGGGACCGTGAAACAAGCTTTCATGTCAAAATTCTGGGAGGAGCAACTCTGCCGTTTGATCAATTGCCCACTAGCCCAGTGGCCTTTTCGGTCACCTGTGACAGTGAGAGAGTGCCTTGTTTTGTCAACAGAAGGGGGCCAAAAGCTGTTGAAGGGATTATATACCTTTGTAGCACACTTCTCCTTCTGGTCCTCCCTCCCTTCCTTCTTCCTTCCTTCCTTCCTCCCTTCCTTCTTTATTTGACTTTTTTTTTTTTTTTGTAAAGAGAACAACCCTTTATAAAGTTAAGGAGCCTTATTTGGAGCTTTGAAATTCAAACCCAGGATAAAGAGTATGTGTCAGATCCTGTGCTATCAGAACAAAGGTGGTAGCTTGGGAAGTTGGGATGGGGACAAGGGACCTTCTGGGAGTAGATGGTGCTCGGGCAGGGTCCAGAAAGATGAGCTCTTGTTTACTGATATCACATTGGCAGCTTACAACTAGCCATAGTGGCTGTATTTACAGAACAAAAATCAGAAGACAATAAAAAAGTGATGGAAAAGATGTTAATGAGGCAGATCAAACCTAAAAGAGTGTTGTGTCTGTAGCTGTTACAGAGAAGAGAATAAAATTTGAGGAAATATTCTTGTATTAAAAAACTATTATTGATTGATCAAAGAAGTCTCTCCTGTTATTGACCAACAAATGGAGTTCCAGCACATTCATTGTTTCAGTTTTATCTTAGTCATTAACATTTAATTATTATTTTTTCCCTAGAGAACTAGGTGTTAGACATTTACTAGCACAGCACTGCTCTCAGGCTATCATTCACCAAGGAAGACACCATACAGGAGGACACCCACTGGGGGAGCGGCGGCGGGAGGGGTGTTGATGAGCCAGTCTTGTACATTTGAGCATAGCAAGTAGAGAGCAACAAAGGCGACCCTTGGACATGTGCCAAGACAGGTTTAATAAGGGAGGTGGAAAGCACTCAGGAGATCACTGTATAAACCAACCACAACCAGCTGAAGCACGTAAGGCAAAATGTATGGATTAGGAAACATTTTTGCCAAGCCACACAGAAAATGCTGGCTTTTTGACAGAGATGGTAGGAAAAGACACTCCAAATTGAAAGAATAATGATAGCAAAGACCTTGGGGTGACAGAATGTGGGGTGACTTTAGGATACACGGATCAAATGGATGTGGGAATTTGGGTTTGTATAAAAGGCAAATGGCAGGAGACTTTATTAAAAAGTAGATTAGGGTTCTACTAAGAGAATATTGACAGCCAATATGAGGAGCATATTGAGGAAACATGAGATAAAATAAATGATAAGTAAGGTATTTTTCTAGGTAATAAAACATGGGAAGTGTCAGAGAATCTTGAATAGATTTCCAAACTTATAATTTTAAAGATGGAAGGAACAGTACTCATTCAGTCCTGTTCTTGAATTTTTTTTTAAATATTAAAAATATAGACAGCATTTTAAAAGGCAGATTCAAATTTAAAAACTTAGCCCCCTGGTTTAGCATACCAGGATCCCCCTCCAGCTGAACTGTGTAAGTTTCTGAACACAATGTTTACTGGCCTTCGTGCTAGTTATTTGTTTAGAGGGAATGCCTGCAATCTTACTGGCCATCAACACGGTGCCTGGCCCACAATAGAGGCTCCACGAAAATTGTATCTGAATAAGAGCGTCAGTATCCTTGGAAAGAGTGATGACACATTTTATATATATTGGGGCGGGGGAACCACCAGAGTCCAAAACTCTTAGAGGAATGACCAGAATGAATTAAAATCTTACCCCTCTGGTCTGATAATTGACTAAAAGTGAAAGAAGCACAGAAAAAAAATTATGGAGCAAGAAAATAGTCTTTCCAGCATTAAGAATGGTGATTTGCAAATTAGGAAGAAGATTTCTAAATAATAATACATGCATACAAAGCAAGGTATCTGAAACCCTGCTACGTATGGCACGGCAACCGAATCGCCGGCTGGCTGCCCACTGCTACAATACTTGAGAGGCAGGCGCTGATGTAAAGGAACGTGCTGGTCACCTAGAAGATGGGGGACTTGTGTCTCAGAGCCTGTCTCCCCCATCTCAGTGCAGGCAGAGGTTTTTAGGAGGGAGAGGGGAATAGAGCAAAGAGGTCAAAGAAGGGCGTTGAAAAGTTCTGTGCGTGCAGATGAGCGCAGTCCGTTGTGATGAGGCAAGTGTTGGCCCAGTGTGCATCATCCTGGCCTACTCATCCTGGCTCTGTGGGTGACGGCCAGCAAATATCCTGGAGTGGGGATGCTTGGAGGTCGGGGTCCATATCTTTTGAAGTTAGTTCCTAGGATTCTTATATAAGCACGCTGCACATCTACAAGCTGCATATTAGTCAGAGTCAGCACTTAAAGAAACAATGTCAAAAGAATCCTGCGGTGGCCTACGCTTTTCCACTGTTACAATTTTCTGAGTCACAGTATGGAAGTGTTTCCACATGGAATTGCATTAGTTTGTGGATATGTTAACTGATGCCAGAGAGTCATATTTATGGGTGGGTCAGATGTAGGGGCGGGGCTTGAGATACATTAATGGATTAGTATTCCTCAGGATAATATTGTATTAACCTGTTTCTTTTTTCATCTCTATTGTATTTCTTCACATGTTAGGCACTTATCTGGCCTTATATTTCAAGATGGAGGGCGGACGATGTCTTTCATTCTCTCATTTAATCCTCATGACCATCCTGTGAGGCAGGTGCTATTGCTATCCACACTTTACACTCAAGGTTACTGATTCAAGTAATAAGAATCCAAGTCTCCTTCTGCTTCTGCCACTTTTGACACATCTATTTGGAGAATAAAATAAGCTTCTTCCTACTGTCCCCCCAATTTTTTTGTGCTTATCATTACGTAGCACACATGATCTGTTTCCCCAGTTGGTTCTCTGGTCAATAATTCTTGCTTCAAGTTCTTGCTTTGTGAAATGTCTTGATCTTTTGTCTTTGTATGCATTTTATAATCCTACATCTAGTGATTAGTATCATTGCTGCCTTCTCTGTTTGGTGAGTCAATCAATCAGCAAGTCTTTATTGGATTGGTACAAACCATTTGACCTCTGTCTTGGCTGGAGATAACTTAAGTTTTGTTTTGTTTTTGTTTAGGGGAATAAGTTACTTTTAATTTCCAATTGGTCATAGAGAGTTGTATTTGTCAGGAGTTTCCAGAGAAATAAAACTTACGCAGTGTGTGTATATGTGCATAAGAGTGTGTGTGTGTGTGTGTGTGTGTGTGTGTGTGTGTGTGTGAATAGATTTAGCATAAGGAACTAGCTCACACAGGTTATAGAGTCTGGCATGTCGCAAGATTTGCAGAGTGGCCCAATAAACTGGAGACTCAGGAGAGACGATGATCTAGCTCGAGTCTGAAGGCCATCTGCTTTAGAACCAGGATGAGCCGATGGTACAGATGAAGTTCAAAGGCAGTCTGCTGGAGAATTCTCTCTTGCTTGGGGTGAGGGGTGGGTGGAGGCTGGGTTATTTTTGTTCTTGTTCTTTTCAGACATTGAAGTGATTGGATGAAGCAATCCACATTATGGAGGGCAATCTGCTTTACTCAACGTTCACTGATTTAAAAGATCATCTCATCCAAAAACAGTCTCACAGAAATACCCAGAATAATGTTTGACCAAATATCTGGGCACTCTGTGGCCCAGCCAAGTTGCCATATAAACTTAACCATCACAGGAGTGTTGTAAAATAGTTTTAACTCAAGTTTGTAGGATGTTGGCAGCTCCCAGCAGGGAGAGACGAAGCAGACAGGTCCAGTAGACACGTGGGGCAAGCCGACTGTTGTCACTGCAGTGGCTTCCATCTCTTCCAGGGGAGCCAGCAATAGAAAATACCAGACAAAAGGCAGAGTTAGCTCAAGTTCAATACAAGCTGATGTCAATACACAAACGAGATCATTTCATACCAGCTGAAAAATGACATTATTTCTTTGTGTGCTTGTTTATTGTCTGTCTCCCCCACTATGCATATTAAATTTTGTTTGTATGAATATCACAGTTCCCCAGTGACTGGCACACAGTAGTGATCAATAATTTTTTATTGTTGTTGAAAGATGGGAGGTATGGAGGAAAGTGAGGGCTTTCAGGGGCAGCAGATTGCAGTTTCTGGCTCAGGGCTGTCATTCAAAGAGGACCGTCCACGTTGGAATAAGGGATACTAGACACAGGGGCCAGACTTGGGATAGAGGGCCAGGCAGAGCGGGGAAGAGGCACTCAGGGCCCCAGCTGACAGCCTGGGAGTTCATAGCAAGGCTTCATTCTTGGTGAAGGCCAGAATACAGGCAAGAAACAAGGCTGGAAGTCAAACCAGACAGATAAAGAACTGGCAGGCCTTGGCTGGGTAACACAACTGGTTAGAGCATCGTCCAGATACAGCAGGAGTGTAGTTCAGTCCCCAGTCAGGGCATATACGGGAATTAACCAGAGAATGCATAAATAAATAGAACAACAAACTGATGTCTCTCTCTCTCTCCCTTTTCTCACTCTTTAAAAATCAATCAGTAAGTTAAAAAATTAAAGACAAGGAATTGGCCGCATGCAGTAAGTGTTAACTAGTGAAAACTACAGTGTGATACTTACACTAGACATTGCGATTTTTTACAACAAGAAGAGCCTGGACCTGGGCTGCCGTCTATATCCTGACTTATGGGCGGGACATGCTTGTCTATTGGACACTGTGCAACTTCTCAAACCTTGGGATCTCATTACCTTTCTTCACCCTATTTCTTGGTCCACATTGGCTTTCATATGATATTGGCTCTCCTACCACAGGAATTTCTGAAAACAGCATCATGTTGTCATTGGAAAAAATGCATATAAGCTAATGTTGAAGGTGACGTGGGAGATGGCTATTTCTCCTGAGAATTAAAAGAAAATTTCAGAACATCCTCGTGACTTTTTAATGGAGAGTACATTTTGGGAACTATTAATTGACGGGTTTTAAGCAGGGCCTTCACATGACCAGCCTGTGCTGGAAAAAACCACCTGGGCTTGTGGACTGGTTGGAATTGAAACTGGAATTAGGGGAGATTATTTCCGAAGTCCTGACCGTAGAGAAGGTAAAATGGTAGTAGCTTAGTCTAGTAAAGTATTACTAGGAAAGCAGAAGTATGTGTCAATATTATTTAAGAGAAAAGTAATCAAAACACAAAGTTTGGGGCTAGAACAAGAGCAGAGAAAAGAGAGGATTGGAACCCAGAATTCTTTAATTAGGAAATAATGTTTTTCAAACATAGATTGTAATAAACGCTGGTTGGTTCAGGAGCAGAGATATATTCCTTAGCTGTCTTATGTTTCACGCAAATAATATGCTAATATTTTGTGTGTTAGAAATTGTCTGTGACTCTTGGTCTCCCCAGGCCCCCGCCAGGGGAGAAATCAAGATTCACTGGATGCGCGGAGAGTCTCCTGGATTGTGTTCAGCCCCGTGGTAGTCACGCGCACGACTCCCTGGGCTGGAGGAATGGGCCACCTTTCCCTCCTTCCTTTCTTCCCAGCATCGCAAACAACTCAATTAAGGTTGTAGACCAGGCTGGCGAGTCTCAGTGCCGCTGGGCCCCTCAGCCTGGCACCTGCCTCATGCTGCTGCACCTCCCGTCTCTGTCAGGCTCTCCTCTGCCTTCTTGCTGAGCTGGAACTCCTGCCAAAATATCTCAACCACAGTCGCAGGGCTGCGGATCACTATCTGACAGTTGCCACTTTGTCTCTGAGTGTGACGATTTTTTCCCAGCAGTAGTCAACTAGAATTCTAATTCTTGCCCTTTCGATCCCTGAAAGTTGGTTCTAGTTTTCAGGTTTGTTGCTCCCTCTATGAAGGCACCTAGGAAAGAAGGTCTTTGTGATAAACTTTCCTTGTGACCTGGGGTAAAGCAGAGAGAGGTCACCTCAAGAATTTTGTCTGTGACCCTAGGCAGGGCCAGACCTTCTAACATTTATGCTCTTGGCCCAGGTAGCTGCCTTCCTGTGCATTCATACTTATAGTTGAGGACATTTATATCCCTCCTTTTTGTGATAATGTCTTAGTTCTGTGGCTCAGTGACCTCATTATGAGACCTCAAGTCCTCTTCATGGCTCTCTCTAGAGGGTCTGAGGACCTGTCTCTGTGTCTCAGAAACATCCAATAGGAGCGTGGAGATCACACTGCTGAACCATGACCCTTTCCAAAAGTTTGTAAAAAGTACAAGTTTATTTTGCCTCCCCTAGAAGAGAGAATTTCCAAGCCCCGTGCCAAGCACATTCCCCAGTGCAAGTATTTGTCTCTTTATTCATGCCTAGGGACTTATTTTCTTTGGATATTTGGGGCTAGAAGTTAGAACATCACAAACACAGCCATCTTCTAAATGGAATGAAACATTTAGGGATTGATAATGCTTCCCCTCAAATGCCAAATCACTCTGAATGAGAAAGACTCCTAAATTTATTCCAAATCCACAGTGCTAGCATGAGATAGATGTGGCCCCCAACTTCTGGGGGTGTGTTTGTGGGATGAAGCTGTACAACACACAACTACACGTGCATGTGGCACCTTTCTTGCCAAGGTGTGTCTTTTTGTGCCCTTTTAACGGATACCTTTTCTTTCATTGATCCAACATCAATGAAAGTCCACGTGTGGTCAAACACAGCCCCTGGAGAGTTCCTTCATCCTAAAGCATAAAGAATTTGAAATGGTATTTGCAAGATGGAAGGAACCAACAGATCAGCATTTGCGAGGTGCAGGCGAGACGACTTCAAGCTGCAAAGCGGGGCCCTGACAGACGGATTTAGCACCATTAGCAGTGGCTTGTTGAAAAACAAAAATGACTTCAAAACTCTTCCCCCTGAACCAGAATGTTACATTCATCTCTTCTTTAAAACATCCGTTATTTGCTGACTTGTTTTCTGTACCCCCCCGCCCCCCAGCCTCTCACTCTTTTGTGTAGGAGCTAATGTTCCCAGCGTCTACACTGCGTAGGCCCTGATTATTTGTGAGACAGAGTGAGTTAATGCAGATTTGCAAGCTGTTCCCATTTGTTAAATGTCAGAAAAACACATGCAAGTCACTGGCTTTAGCACTTAGCTGCCAGCTGGCTCTTCTGGAGGCAGGGGACAAATGACAGTCTATCACACAGCATGCTTTCAAAGAAAGAGGGGACCTATTCCAGAACAGCAGCATCGGAGCGGCTTTTAACAACATAAGCAAAATAAGAAGCCAACACTAGTTTTTTTCCTCCCTTATTCCTCCCCCTGTTGTTGAATGAATGTCAGCACAACATTTGGGAGCTTTTTAAAGCCTTGGGAATATCGATCCCACTGCCCACCATCTGAGAGAGCGATGGGATAATGGGAGCTTGCCAGAAGTGCTGCACTCTCTGCTGAGTGACGTGAAGACGCCCTTCAAGCCTCGGGAGAGAGGGTGCACCCCTCCTCACCCCTGTCCTCCAGGTGGTTGCAACTCCTACCTTGTCACTGCCAACCTGCCTGCAGGTGTCTGGATTAAAGTTGAATTTCTGCCTCTCTCTCCCTATTGGAATCATGCTGCAGTCCCTATCGGGGTCTTAGGTTCTATCACCAGAGGCCTTAGGAGGTGAAAATTGCAAGGTAAAATTAATGTGGGAATTTTTTCTGAATTCATCCACTCATCTGTCTATCAGTTATTTTACTGAGTATCTGGTCTATGCAGGGTATTGTATGGGATGAAGTGAGTAGAAGACATGGATTTTTCTTGCACACAAGGATCTAATAGGGTCGTTGGTGATAAAAAGTCACACCTGAATGTACAAGTGGGTGCAGATGAGTACGGAGGAGGATGGTGTCATAGTTCTCTGATACCAAAGGAAGACTTCATGAAATGAGTGGGTAATACACTGGGCTGGGAAAGACATGACGTTTTAATAGCCAGAAAGACACAAAGAGGGCACCTGAGGTGGCGGTGGGGCTGAAAGGGGGAACGAGGAGAAGGTGGGCAGAGGACACACATCAGCCTCCTTACAGCAGAGAGCGAAGGCAGTGGTGGGAGAAATGAAAAACTGGATTGAAGCCAGGCTAAGGAATATGGGCTTTCGGGGGAGGGGGGAAGGTGGAGTCCGAGTCAGAGCGCCATTTCAGAGTGATGTTTCAGATTTTTATCCACTTATTCATTGAAGGTCTCATTCAGTGCTCTGATTACCTCAAGACTTATGTACAAACTAGACCAGACTTTCTCCATGGCAAGCCAAGGAAGGCATGTTATAGAGAACAATTCCATGTTTTGGTTAGGACGCTTTTTCTTCAGGCATCAAACAATGTTGTTAATGGAAACCTGAATTCCCCCTAATTCCACAATCCCATTACTCTGGCAGAGATGCTTATCTTCTTATATTTTATTAATTCCCCATTTCATTTTTTAATACCTGTTGCTGTCTTCAGATTATTACAATCACGCTGTCATGAAAAAAGTCCCTCTTTCCTTAGGTTTATGCAGCTGGTGGCTACCCTTTACCACCCTCCTTCATTTAGGAGTTCGGGTCCCGCCTTACCGTATTGTTCTCTTAAGTCCAGGTGACTTCACTACCCGTACAGACAGCCGAGGCATCGAACTTTGCCATATTTTCCTACTTTCACTTCTTTAGAGCAGATATTACTATTGATTGTGGCATTCTCTCCTAGTAAGCCTAGAGGAACCACTGGAATCCTTGTTAACACAGCACTTTATGAGAGAAAACATATTTGACCTTCTTGTTCCAGCCCTAAAACTGAAAACAGTATTTATCCCTACTACTGCAGGCTCATAATTCCAAGATTATACCTGTTTTTCTTTTCAATTTTTATTCTTAATTATCATTTATTCTCACCATACCTCCATCCACCTCCCTCCCCACCTACCCCTTGCAATCTCTACATGTTTTTTTTTTTACTTTTTTTTTTAAGATTTTATTGATTTTATTTATTATTTATTTTTAGAGAGAAGGGAAGGGAGTGAGAAAGAGAGGGAGAGAAACAGCAATGTATGGTTGCCTCTCACATGGCCCTCACTGGGGACCTGGCCTGCAACCCAGGCATGTGCCCTGACTGGGAATCGAACTGGGACCTTTTGGTTCCCAGCCCACGCTCAATCCACTGAGCTACACCAGCCAGGGCAAGGTTTTTTTTTTTTTTTTTTTTTTTTAATCAACTAAAATCTTAAGCTGTTCTGTGGTCTCTGACCCTTCCCTATGCTTTCTAATGTGTTGGATTTCCAATTCCCTCCTTTTTTCCAGGCTACTACCTGGCATGAGCTCCCCTCGCCAACTAGGCTCCATGGTGAGGGTCTGCATCACTGCAAAGCTAAGGTCTAGTCCTAGCATTTGCTAAGCTCTGCTATTCTGTGAAACATTGCTTCATGCTCCCGAAGTCCTAGCCCCAAACCTGCCCACATCATAGCAGGTGACCTTGCCTTTTACCCTCTCCTAGGCTCCTCTTCTCTCCTGAGGAACAAGAGAACCTCCCCGGAGCTGCTCATGGTCCATCCCCACACTGCTCTCTTAAGATGCTGTCGTTTTCTGCTTCTCTCCTCATCATCAACCTCTACCTTTTTATTGGTTCTTTTCTTCTATCCTACACATAAGGTCAAGCCTTTCAACCCTTAAAAGACAAAAAAAAAAAAAAATCCTAAAAATCATTCTATATTCCACACCTTCCTTTAGAAACCACTTCTCTCTCTTTTGGATGAGAATCAAGCTTCTTTTTTTTTTTTTATAATTACTTTATTGTTGTTCAATTACAGTTATTTGCATCCTCTCCCTTCCCCTCCTCCCTCACCCTCCAACCCCACCCCCCTCCCCAACCTCCCTCCTCCCCATTGGTTCTGTCCAAGTGCCCTCCATAGTGATTACTGAAAACCCTTCTCCCCTTTGTCCCTTCCCCCCTGGCTATTATTAGACTATTCTTAATTTCAATGTCTCTGGTTATGTTCTGCTTGCTTTCTGCTTTTGTTGGTTATGATCCGTTAAAGGTGAGATCATATGGTATTTGTCCCTCACCGCCTGGCTTACTTCACTTAACATAATGCTCTCCAGTTCCATTCATGCTGTTGCAAAGGGTATAAGCTCCTTCTTCCTTTCTGCTGCGTAGAATTCCATTGTGTAGATGTACCATAGTTTCTTGATCCATTCATTTGTAGATGGGCACCTAGGTTGTTTCCAGCACTTAGCTATTGTGAATTGTGCTGCTATGAACATTGGAGTGCATAGGTTCTTTTGAATTGGTTTTTCAGGATTCTTAGGGTATAATCCCAGTAGTGGAATTGCTGGGTCGAAAGGCAGTTCCATTTTCATTTTTCTGAGGAAGTTCCATACTGTTTTCCACAATGGCTGCACCAGTCTGCATACGCACCCAACACAGGAGCATCCAAATACATAAAGAAAATCTTGGAGGACTTCAAGAAAGACATTGATAGCAACACAATTATAGTAGGGGACTTCAACACCCCACTGTCAAAAATGGGCAGATCCTCCAAACAAAATATCAACAAAGACATTGTGGCATTTAACAATGCCCTAGAAGAAATGGACTTAACTGATATATATATATAGGGCTTTTCATCCCAAAGAAACTAAATACACATTGTTTTCAAATGCACATGGAACATTTTCAAAAATAGACCATATGATAGGACACAAAACAAGCCTCAACAAATTCAAGAAAGTTGAAATCATACCAAGTATTTTCTCTGACCACAAGGGACTGAAATTAGAAAACAACCCAAAAGAATCAAGCTTCTTGACCTCACATTCAGGCTTCAGCCCTTGCCGCTGATTTCCACCCCTACACTTCCCTTCACCCTTCCTGGAAGAGAGCATGAAGGAACAGCCAACACTCAACCCACAGAGTTTTCAGGCCCCATCCCCACATTACTTGACTTCTCAGAAATGTTTAACCTTATTGAATATGCCTGAGGACAGATGACCAGATTTCATCCATGTCTTTATAATGTTGAAGGTTAGGAATTTGGGATCTTGTAGTAGGGGAAGTAGCTTGCCAAAGTTGTTTCAGGTCTAGTTTATAAAAATGTTTAGAAAGCCTGTTCTTTGGGATAATCTTTAGTTGTGATATTGCTTATTCTGTGGGTGTTGGTGTACATCACATAGTAGGTTGTCAACAAATATTCAATGAAAAAATGTGAGTTCAATGGAGAATCTAAATAATAAGTGCATTCATCAGACTTCTGCTTTCATGATCTTAGCTCTGGTCGTTTCCAGGATAATTGCTGAATGTGGTGAAGGAATGGGTGTGGAGTCTGGCTCACTAGAAGAGAAGAGCATGCAACCCAAGCCCAGCTGGTGGTTCCTGGCACTGGAACTGAGCCTTGGTAGACAAGTGGAAGTCTGTTCAGCAGAAAATGTCATGAGGGCAATTCACTGAGGAAAGATATGGGCGAAGGCATGGTTTATGTGACATCACTGTTTCCTGATGCCATTCTTATCAATCTCTTTTCAGTCTTTGCAGGTTCTTCTTCAACTTCCTTCTCTTTAAATGTCATAATAATAAGAATAGTAACATCGATGGAACCCTCATTCTATAATTTACATGCATAATATCATTTAATCATACAGCCATTAATCTGTTGAACAAATATTGATCATCTACCACACATCTGACATTGCTTTTGGATTTATAAAACAAAAATGGACAGATACAGGCTAGATCATTTAATGAGCTTATGGTCTAGAACAGGAGTCCCCAACCTCTGGGCCACAGACCACTACCAGCCCATGCCTGTTAGGAACAGGGCTGCCCAGCAAGAGTTGAGCTTGAATGAAGTTCACTTGAATCATCCCAAACCACCCCCACCCCCCTGGTTCATGGAAAAATTGTCTTCCACTAAACCAGGCCCTGGTGACCAAAAGGCTGGTAAGAACTTAGAGACACAAAACTCTGCGCCATATGATGCAACTTATTTGATGCCAACGAACATAGTAAGTAATCAATATTTGTTAGGAAAATTATGAATATAACACAGTTATTTAGAAGTTGTAAAACTGGCTTCCATTTTTCATCCCCTCCACCCCACCTGACCCCGTGCACTGCAGATCCATTTCTCTCTGGCTATTGGGTATGTGTGTATAAGTGTGACCTGTAAATGAGAAGATGGAAGTGACACTTGTGGAAAGAGGTTTTGCCCAACCTCTTTCTCTCAGTCAGACATAACTCAACCTTTGCTCTTCCCCAGCCATTATTCAAAAGGTGATTCAAATTGTTTTACCTTTTCCACCCATTGTTGTTTAAGAAACATAAAATATACCACAAAATGTGTGAGCTCATTCTAATGAAAGACACAGGTTATTTAAAAGGGCTTATAGAACTAAAAAGGGTAGAATTTGATCAGAAGTTATTGGGAAAGGAGAGATCAGAGCAAGGGAGTATAAAAGGCCTTGGTAGTCTCAGATTGGGGACATTATCTTATTTTCTATCTCCATCTCCACCTCTATCATCTCCACCTCCATCATCTCTATCTCCATCATCTCTATCTCTGTCTCTATCATCTCTGTCTCTATAATCTCTATCTCTGTCTCTATCATCTCTGTCTCTATCATCTGTATCTCTGTCTCTATCATCTCTATCTCGATCTCTGTCTCGATTGCTATCCCTATCCTTACCTCTACCTATACTTACACCTACAGCTATATCTACATCTATATCTATATCTATCTATCTAAATCCATATCCATATACAAATCCATGTTCTTATATATCTAACTATATATTCCTACTAATGGGGCTTACAAAATCTGTTTCCATAAATTACTCCAAACTCATCACCTGTACTCCCTCCCAAAGAATCAGGATGGCTAGATCATTCTCTTGACATTTGACATATGTTTTCATGCTTTATATAAATACAAAAGAAGTTTTCAGATGCAGCTGAGGAAAACATTATAAGCTTTTTCTCTTCTGTATCATGCATGTGACAGTGCACTGGGCCAGGATGAAGTTAAGGCATGAAGTGTACAAAATAGACAAGCAAAAGCTGAGGTTGGTGAAAATGAGAAGAAAGAATATCTGATTGAATTATTTTTCACAGATAAGAGACCAGGAGAGGAGCAAGACAATGCAGTCTATACATAGAGTCAATTCTATTGGTCTTTCTAAAAGGACTATGTCATCATGAAAAATGTTGAGTACATGGTCCTGGATGCTCACGTCTGTAGGTGACTGAGACTTCACATGCAATACTGGTAACCACGGGGCTGCGTTCTCTGGGCCGGTATCTAGGATGCTTTCCAGGGAAAGAGTCCAAGAGCAAAGCTAATTTGTGATGGTACTTAATAATGATGGCAATTATATTTGTCCAGCATTTTATTATTTTCAAAGCTTATTAAAAAACATTCTCTTTTAGATTATCAATTACATTCCACATTCATGAAGCAAATTTCTATTATTGTGCCATATCTCCAACTTTTCATCCTATGCATGGCTTCCATTTCACCCAAAATTGATCTGCTCTGACCCTTGAAACTTGTCAAAGGCTTGTACTTTGCAGCCTTTTAACACACCATTTTACTTGCAATGCCGTTTTGCTCCTTTCCATCTACCCATGTTCTTAAAGGCATGGCTCAAGCTCTATTGTCCTTGAAAAGTCTTCCCTTGAACTTCTACTCTGAATTGCCATAACTCTCACTGTCTGTATATCTCACTTGGCAGGTATCTGTGTATATTAGATCTCTTTCAGTTACAAACAATAGAAACCCAACTCAAACATCTTAACCAAAAGAAGAAGATCTTTAGTGGGAGGTCACGAAACAGAGAAATTAAAAATTTAGATGTAGCTTTGGGAACAGATGAATCTAAACATGTCAATGATATTTTCGGGACTCACAGTCTCTCTACGTCTCTCATCCTGACTTCTTTCTCAGGTGGGCTCTCCACGTGTGCTGGGGAAGTTGCCTTTGGCAGCCTCTGGCCCACATTCTTCTAGTTTAAAAAGTTTGGGACTTTTGGGGGATTGAGGGCCATTTCTTTTGAGACCTCTAGCAAAAAATTTCTGGGAGGACCATAATTTGCAAACTTCAGTCATTGATCATTTCTGCATCAATTTCTGTAGCTATAGGTATAAGTTCCTGAGAGGTCAGTTCCACCTGAATCAAAGAGAATATTCAATGTAGGAGTGAAGACTGAAGGCAGACAAAAACAAGAGACATCCACCATACCAACTAATAGTATAAAGTTCTCATGTAGTTAATGGTTTTCTCTCTACCCAAGAATGCAAACCTTCAAGGTCTGAGACTTTGTCTCAAATGCCTTTGTGCTCCTGACTATTTTTTACTATACTTCATGTTAAAAATGCATTAAAATGATTTTAGAGTAATCAGGTAACATGTCTGCCGCTGGTTGTTTTGGTTAGTTTTGGGGATGGTTTTAAAGAGATCAAACTGTTGAATAGTATGCACACAAAGGTCACTTACTGTACACTCATTTTTTCTGGGGCTATGGAATACTCCTGGGATCTCAGACAGCTGTCTTGCAAATATAGCCACTGGGCTGGAGGTGGGGGTGGGTGCAAATGAGAGCCTGGACGTGGATCACTGCAAATCTAGTCCCTTTGTTGGGAAAGCAATTTCGTGTGCACGTTCTGAGGGCATATTATCTTCACAAGAGAAAAACAGGACTAATAGTAGAATATAATATATGATGCTAGTGTGACTGGGAAAAAAAGCCAATTTTCTATTCAGCATTTGGACCCCCTTGGAAGTAAGTTGTATTGTAAATTCAAAAGAATCTTGTATAAATCTGGTAAAATTTCTATTGGAATAGATGACCTATTTAGTCTATTACATCTTTAGTTTCTACAACTCTGAGATTCCTTGGGGCGTCTGTAGAATGGAGCAATTGAAGAACAGCAAATTTCACAGTGTGGTCCACCATCTGTATAGGAAAAGCAAGAAAACTGATGGGATTTCTCTCCCTGGCAGATATTTATTTCTCAAGTGCCCTTAAAGCAGGAGGTCTGCAAAATTCTTCATGAGCAGTTAAAACATAAAGATTGATGTACAAATGTATATTTACTAGGAAGAAATATTTCACAATATGCCTAAAATTTCCATTTAAAAAAACCGAAGCAAATATTTCTAGTTTCTCCCCAGACTCCTTAGCTCCCATAATTTTAATAAATCAAGAAACATTTGCAAGTGCTAAATGTTAAATGGTTATTCACAGTTAATTTTTAATCAACTAACAACAGTTATTTGTTAATTGAATGCCATTAACAAACCATAACTTGATGCATTGGCTCTTTTTGTTATGCAAAGAAACTTTTCCTTACAGCATTTATATATTGTCTGACTTTGTTCTAAATAGAACATCAATATCTAAAGACTCAGAATTTAACTAATGCATATGTTGACAAATAGGTGTGTGTAAGTATATGTGAGTCCCTGCACTCATTTAAAATAAATCAGAATGTGCTAAAGTAAGTACTGAAAGTGAAGAACAAATCCAAGTTTAGTCCCATGAAAGAAATTAGGTAAGCAGCAGCCAAAATAGAAACCAATTTGGCATTTGGAATTTTAATCTTAATTCATTGTTTTTACTTTGAATTTCTAAGTTGCTTAATGTTTCTCTGGCTTTTATATTCAGGAATTCCTGTTGAAAACGTGGTTGCATTGGTTTTGTTAGGGGATATTTCTTTATCATAGATTGAAACAGAAAATTAACAATGTTCTTACAACTCAGAAGAGTAAGAGAAAGCTAATATACAGGGTCCGGCAGAAGTAACGCCTGCTTGAGTGTGGTTGGTAGGGTAATAATAGGTGTCATAATTTATAGTTTTAATTTGAACATTTCACCTAAAATGGCATAAGTTGTGCTCGAGTGTGATATTGTTATGTTACAGAATTACTTGCTTATAATTTTGTAATAGAAATTTTATAATAAAAAGGGGTGTTATTTGTTCCAGACCCTATGTATCACTGCCCCAATATATTTCTGAAAATGTGGCGTAGCTTTGTGATCTAAAGAAGATACAGCTGAGGTAACCGTATGGCAAATGATCACGGCTCCTGGAAAATAGGCTGGGGACACAGCAGGGCCTTAAGAACAAGGTCTAGCGGGGGATGAGGAAACAAACAGCACCTGCAAGCGCCTGGTTTTCCGTGTCTCCTATACAAAGAGTTGTTCTGCAAATGTAGCCATTGGCCAACTCAGGCCAAAACACGGCGTTGAAAGGTACTAAACCATGAAGCTTTCTTTTTTCTTTTTTTCTTTTCCGCTGTTTATCTCCTCTGCTCACACATATGCTCTATTGCCCCATCAAATATACTTACGAAACAAAGTTCAAAATAAGATTATTAAGAAGCAGAATAAGAACATTAAAGTAATGGCGGGGCTTTTCAGGATGTGGGACCCTGTGTGACTGGCCATAAAGCCTGGTTGTAACCCTGGCCTCTAATGTATAGTGTGTATAGGAAGTCTGCAGATAACTGTACTTATTAGGACCAGTTGGGATGTGGCTAATTGAGGAAACAGGAAGCATTTCTGTCAAAACTAAGCATATTAGTAGCTTGATCCTTCAGAATATCCTTATAATAAGTTCAAAATCTCCAGTTACTACCAGTCAGTCTATATTTTTTACTTTTCTTGAAGTGGTCATTGGCTACCCTTAAAATTTCCTAAGACTCTTCAGTGATGCCTTTGGGGTCTTTGACACAGGTGTAAAGAAAAATATACATTGCACATTGTATTTATGTTCTAATTAGAAAATACATTAGTTCTATTGAAAGACATATACTTCCATTATTATAATGATACATAAGGGAGTTCTAATCAGTCAGAAGTATTTCTTGGTATTCTTTCTAAAAGCATTTGCAGTATTTTTGTTCATCTAAACTCTTCCAGAAGGGTCGGGGCAACAGTCCTTCACCCCTACCTCCCCTATGCACTAATTTCCACGGCTTGAAAGGAACACAGAGAGGGTGTCTATGCCAGAAGCCAGATGCTCCTCAACACATGTACTAACTTGACTCCTAATTTTAGGCAGATATTTACTTTCCCAGACTATAAGTTCTTCTTAGAACAAACTGATTTAATTTTGTGCTCTGCCCTGGTGCCGGGTGTCTTCCACCAAACACGCTGGGCACACTTCCGTAGCAATGGTGACAGTGAGTATTTGCGTAGCTCTGCCGAGGATTTTTTTAAACCTTTTTTTATTTGGTTCTTATTGTGGGTCTTTACTATCAACCCAGCAGTAAAAATGTCCCTACCGTGCAGATGAAAAAACAACCTAGGGGAGGTTACATGATTTGTCTAAGTGACTTACATATTAAGCAATGAAGCCAGGCTTTGAAATTGGTCTAATTCACTCTGCTACTTTGCAGAAATAGGCAGAGGCTTCAAGGACCCTTCAAGGTTTCCTCCTATTCCTTGATACCTGAAAAATGGAAAAAGCACAAGACTGCCAAGGTCATATAAAACTCAACTCCTAAATCCTCACATCTTTTCTTAATCCCAGTCAACAGGGCCGGTCAGAGTCCTGCAAACTTATGTTGCATATGTGGCCTTCTGTAATGCTCCCTCCTTACTCCTCAACTACTGAAGTTTGCCTTTCCGCTCAAGTTTAGGCTCAGGTTCAGTGACACATCCACAGTGTGTCACTAAATGTGCAGACTTTCTGCAGTAAAAGTAGTATCTTCCCCCTTCCAAACACACGTTCTTATGGCTTAGGTTTTGCTTTTACCTCCTGCGTGTACCTCATCCTCCATCCTACTGAAGCTGTTTGTGCACCCAGGCCATCTTTCTTAGTAGGCTATGAAAGCATCAGGACATCCCACACACCTGAAACATAGCTTTGGCCCTGTTATGGGTTAATGAGTGTTGATTGGTCACACTTTTGAACTATAGCCATTGTATTTCTGGTTGTTAGATTTCTGTCAGTCTTGTCTCTTTACTCATTTGCTAGCTCTTCAAAGAGAGAAAAACATACCTTAAGCCCCCTTCTGTATTACTTAACACAATTTAACACTGTGTAGGTGTACAGTCAATACTTACTGAATGAGTCATAAAGCTTGTATTAGCCTATGCTTTTCTTGGGGACCAACTAAAGTCAGCCATAGTTCAAATTAGGTGGCTCATTTTTTGCCATTCATTTCTTTCTTTCCCTTAACCACTCAGTTACTTGCTCTCCTCAACTTGCAATCTGGCTTTATGTCGGCCCTGTCTAGGCAGTGCCCATGGCTTCAGACCCTTGTCTTCCAGCCTGGGCTCTCGGTCCCATTCTCTCGGGGTCCTGCTGGGCCAGTGCTTTGGTGACCGCTGTTTGATTCATGTGGTAGCCTTCCTAGAAGTAGCAGCATTACACTGGAGTTTTCTGAAGACAAAATGCTTTGCATTTTAGTGCTTTTGAAGCAGCTTTTTAATGGTGAAAACTTTAGACACCATGATAGGCAAATAACAGGGAGATTTCAAAGCATAAAAGTACTTTTTTAGTTCTTGTAAATTACACATCACAGGCATCTGCCAAAGTACAAACTTGGTTCTGCTCTCCGTCCTGCCTGTTAAAGAAGAACAGGAGGGTGTAGAAGGGGACATTCCCTGCAACCAAGCTCACTATGGGAAATGGGGTTTTCATATTGAATTGCAATCTTTTATGGGCATAGACTGCTTTTTATTTTATTTTTAAGTTAGCTGGATCTTAGGGGGGTTTTCTTCCAGGAAGCAGTGAGGAGTAGGAGGAAGTAAGGCTGCAAGACCCGGATGTGGCTGTGTGACCCTGAGTCTCTTCTGTGCCCAAGTGCTCTCTGCTATGAAGTGCATTCTCTCTTTAAGGTTTTTAAGAGTCTCTGCCATTAACATTTTATGTAATTAGTCTAACATGGGAAGTGGTGGCCAGAGAGGCTTGTGAATATTGGTAAATCTTTTCCTTGGGAGTCTTAGCGTCATCATAAGAGTGTTGAATTGTTGATCTTTAAGGCCTCTTATGGCAATAAACTTATAATTATTTGAAAACAGTTATTAATTGTCCTTCAGCTATTGCTGGATGAAAAATATACTAATTCTTCATTTCTCTCTTTAAAATATGTATAAAATATTTTTAATTGGATACTTTCAAGCTACTAATTACTAAACTGAAGATGAAATATTTAGGCCTCTCAGATTTGACAATGTCTCTTTGAATTGCTTTTTTCTCCCATAGGGCTAGATCCGTGTCTGTAAATGTCCAAGTTGTGCCGCCAGCCAATCTTGCCTACAGCTACTTCATTCTGGGAGAGCCTTCCATAAAACTGATTATAGCATTTCCCTGCCACACAGTGGAAAACAATGGAGTGTGATATGATAAAGCATGAATTGGATACGAGGAATATGAAAGTGTCTGTCATCAGCTTGGAGGGGGCACAGAGAGTAGCTTTCTTCTTTCTCTGGGGTGAGGTAGGGATGAGAATTGCATAGATATTCATTGAGATTAACTCCCTGGTCTTTCCTGAGAAATCACTTTTTTATCAGAGCTTTGCCCCTTTCAACTACCAGAGAGTATTGTCAGCTTCCTAGAAGTCTGTGTGTGTGTGTGTGCTGTAATATGGAAGAAAAAAATTGAAAGAGGATTAGTATTTGGTAAGTATGCACTCACTGATCATACATATACATATACATATATATATATATATAAAATATATACATAACATATATATATATATATATATATATATACACATGTTAGTTGAGAGCCTTGTTTCTCCCTCAGTATCTGATGCCTATTAAATGCTCAATTAAACTATTGAATGAATAAAAACATAGGTTTCTGATTTAATAAAACAGAATTTAAAACAAAATGGATATTTTATTCTGGGGTGAAATGACAACACATGGACTGGGCTTGAAGTTCTGTGCATAGAATAAGCAAGGGTATTGGTTTCTCTCAGAGATTATACTCCTGTTGCATAAGGAGTTTGTATAAGGATTAATAACAATGTGACCAAGTGATCAAAATTACAATAAGAGTGCTGTTTTAAGATAATCAATTGCAAGTGTTGATTGAATGGGTGGTGCAGTAAGGCAGGAATTCAGAGTAGAGAGCTTTACCTGGGAGGAATTTGGAGATAGGAAAACAAAAAAAGGATATACTTAAATAAAATCATTTATTTAGTAGCTACTACAAGCCAAGCACTCTGTTAGGTCCTGGGCGTAAAACAGTAAGATTTAAGTAATGTAAAGACTCAGATTTTAAATTAGTAGTTCTCAAACTTTTATGGGCTCAATATTCACTGAGGATACTTTTGATAATTCCTAGGACTCATCAAAGGAGAATGATATCAGCAAGTCTGGCATGGGAACTTAGGAAGCTGCATTTTGACAATTGCCTAAAATGACTGGTTATACAATAGATTGTCTGGGGACTATGTGTCGGTGTTACTGAACGAAAATTTGGGTTCATCTGCCTGCCACCACAAAAGGCAAACTCCAGAGGCAGAGGCTCGTGAGAAAGGAAGGGGATTTTTATCTGGATGCTGAATGATCTGGGAGAATGGGGGCTCTCTGTCTCAAAGTTCATCTCCACAAAACCCAGACAAAACCCAGCTGTACTCAGCAAGAGCAAAACAAACAACAGTGCCCAGGGTCCCTGCTCCATTTTACAGTATCATCCTTTGGGGCCTGAGGCAGCTGCTAAGGGATCATCCAGGTAGCTTAGTTTGTTGCCAGCTGCTGTCCAACTTTAGGCTCCTTCCTGGAGGCTGTGTGTGGAACTCATGCCACCATTGGACATGCAACTTCTAGGGCTGCAAGGTTACATGCTCCCAGGCCAAGAGCATGCAAATGCACCAGTGAATGCTCCACCAGGTCAGCAAGAGAGATAGAGATAGAGATAAGAAATAGAGATAGAGAAAGACTCCCTCCTGGAGGCAATGGGCCACAAGACTGCTAAAATCATGTGGCTTATGGAGAGGGCAGGTCAATGCACTGTCTGAGTACAGATCCCCAGTAGTGAGCTGTCAGCAAGAGTTTCTTTGTTCCCCTGAGTTTATATTAGTTTTAGGTGTGGGATGGACCAGGTGCTTTCTCAGAATGATCAATTAACTTCCTAAGCTTTCCTGTGCTTTGGGTCTGTCCACTTCCCAGCCAATCCCATTTCCCCCCTGGCTAGATTGACAGGCCTCTTTAATCCAGAACCTCCCCCTGTTGCCGTTTTGACTTCTATTGTGCATTTCCTTGTCTTCCTCTAGTCCCACCTCGAATCTGACACCAGAAGGTGATAGGAGAGCTTTTTCCTCTAGCCAATTATATTGCTAGCCTTGTGCATCCTCAGCATTAAGAACCGCCCCTTACCACCATCCTGGCCAATGGGGGAGACTTCTATGGTACTCTGTCAACATCGTGCCTCCCACTCCTAGTCCCAGTCTGAAGCAAGTTTCCCAGCCTCGCAGCACACTGGCGTGGAGAGATGGAACCGAAAGCCTAACTAAAGGGACACTAGAAACCCTGCGTAGCCTCTCCAGCAGTGAGGACTGTCTCAGAAGGAGGGGCGGGACATCTGCAACAAGGAGCAGGACTCTGCACAGGGATGGAGTGTCTGCAAACACACGGTAATTCAGCTTTGTGGCCTCTCCCACAGACACGAAACTCAGTGTCCTTGCCTTGGCCCTGGGCTGTTTGTGAAGGAATTGGCTTGCTGTACAACGTGCCCCCAGTATTCAAACCTCTGACCTCCATCCTCGAGGGGCGGTCAGGTTCCATTCCATGGCCCAGCTCCATCTCCCCCAGCAGCCCCTCCTATTCCCCACCCTCAGTCTGTTCCCAGTGATCTTGACAGGCTGTCTATGGATATCATTGGGACACACTGATACAGGACAGTATTCAAATTATAGACTCTACTGATATAGGTAAGTGTTCAAATTATAGACTCCAGACCAGCAGTGGCACCTAGGCATTTGTTAGAAATGCAAATTATTGGGATTCACCTATTAAATCAGAATTTAAGAGTTAGGTCCAACAATTTGTGATTCTGGTGCATACTAACATATGAGAACTTTGTCTAGGGGCTTTGGGGGCACTGGAGATAAATTTCACCTCCTTCATAATACCTCTGAACAAACTAATGAATAATGTTCATCCCTTGAATATATGTTTGCGTTATTTTGTTCAATCCAAAGGCATAACATATTGTCCAAAAGCCAACATGCCTTTTCTTGAGATTGAAATGCAGAGAATTGGCCTAAATGAAAGAAAATAAGCTTAATTGGGAAGAACTTCTTAGCACCAAGTATGTGTTCATCTGTTGATAAGCAGCAGATCAGATGTTGACTGAAGCAGAAGAGAGCTCAGCCAGCAAGGAAAGTCATTTTTCCTTCCATTGTCTTGCACATGTGTACTTTTGCCTATGTTTGTGTGGTTTTCCTTCACCCCACTCTTGGAGGGACGGTATGATGTGGGGCTCGCCCCCGACCTGGAGTGGGAGTGCCTGAAGTTGATGGCCTCTATAGCTCTGTCACCCTTTGCAACTAACATAATTTATCTCAGTCCCCGTTTTCTCTTTAATGTATAAATAATGTGCGCCTTAGCTACCTTGGTGGGCAGTTGTAAAGATGGTCATAGGAATAGCTAACATTTACTGAGGGCTTACTCAGTGCCAGACACTGTGCTAAGTGCTTTACGTGAATTGTCTCTTTTAATCTTCCCAAGAACCCCATTATCATTGTATAAATGAGGAAATTGAGGTTTTGCTAGATTAGCAAATTGCCTGAGGTCACACAGCTGGAAAGTGGTAGAGCCAGGATTTCATTTAGACTGTCTGACTCAGAGCTCAAGCGTATAACGGCCATGCTGAACGATAAAGTTCGGAAGGAGATAACATATAAACTGTAAAGTGCAGTTCACATTGAGGAGAAAGAAGGTGTACAAGTGCTTTACTTTGTTTAATCATAATATCATCCAAAATATTATACATGTAAAAGGACCTCAAAAAAAGCAGTTGATAGATGACAATTAGGTGTTCTTTAACTATTTGTGTCCTAACCAAAAGGTCTAGTCTTACTATGTTCTCGATGTTATATAATGGGCTGTAAGTGAGAATTGAACCAAGAAGCTTAGGACAGTTTCTAGGGTAACAGAGGCAGAGAAAGTTCTCTGAAGTTTCTGCCTTGCTCTTGGATTCTAACATCTGCACATATCTGAGACAGATGGTACATATGCAGTGTGGTTTTATCTCCTTATCATAATTAGAGCTCTGTGGATTAATCTTTAAGATCTAGGCTTTCATACCTATTGAATAATCATCAGTAAATTGGTTAAGTAATAAACACCAATTCTTTCCATATACCCAGAACGGTGCTAAGACTTGTGGTACATAAAAAGAAGAAAAAAAAAGTTTACACTATGGAACTACCCAAGGACACTATAATCTATTGGGTAACTGAGGAAGGATTAAGCATGCAGAATGGAACAATAATTAATAATAGAGTCTATAATGGTATCTTACAGGACAAAATAAAGAATTAGGGGAACACAGTTACCAGAGCCGTTGAAAATAATTCTAGAAAAGAGTCTATATATACTAGGAGCTTAATAATGTTTGTTGAATGGATAAGTGGGAGGATGGCTAAGAATTGAAAGACTTGAAGTCTATTTAGTCCTTAGAAGAAGTCACTTAATCTTTTTTGGTCTCAGTTCTCTTATTTGCAGAACGGTAAAACAGTGCCCATCCATGCGTCTTCCAAAGTATATGATGACAGTTAAATAATATAATGGATGTAAAAGTACTTTGCAACTGGAGAATAAAATACAGTTTTAAATCACTGTTTTAAAATGTGCTAACAGTGCAGATAAAGGTAAACAAAAAATGTAAAAATAAAAGGAAGTAGAACCCTGCAGACATATTCAAGTCAATGGGCTTTTTGGCTGGGGGTGGATTTGAAGAAGGGGTAATAGTCTCCTTCATTAGTTTGATTCCTGCTGTCCTGAGAGCTAACTCAGAACTTAGGAAGCATTTAGATAATTATCTCAGAGTCAGGAGTCCAGTATCTTTTGTCCAAGAACAGTTCTTGAAATATTACCTTTCGATGCAAAGTGAACAGAAACAATAATCAGCTATGCAAACTTTTTGTTTTAATTTTGGGAACTTAAAAAATTACAGAGGGCTACATTGATTTCTTATTTAATATAAATAATTATATAAGTGATTTTAATTCTTTTCAAAGAGAAAAATTAGGATAGTAAGATAAAGTTCACTGTCGTCATTGACCATGATTTTCAGTTCTGATCTTTTGTTTTTCTTACTGAGTCACTATTGTGAGTGTGCCGTGTGTATCCTCGGTTTCTTTTAAAAAGAGCTTGTTTTGTACAACTTTAACATCCACATAGCTAGTGAACAGTACCTATTATTCTATAACATTTTCACTCACTATTTTGTTTTGATTATCAGTCAGAATAAAACAGTTTAGCTAATTTCCTTTAACTAGACAATGACCTATTCAAAATACATTTTAAAACCGTATCCAATTTGCTCCCCCCGATGAGCTCATTGCATTTAAGTAAAGAACACATTTAGCACAATTCTAGGATGTATCACATCCCATTTCCAATAGGACAGGCAGAGACTGACCAAAAAGGTGAAGAACTACTAAGGATGATTCCTAATCGATACTCTGAAACACAAGTCAAACAATGGCCGGCTTCTGAAAGCCACTGTTCAGCTGACCTGAAAATAGTCTCTCCTGCTGCTCCTTGCCTGTGCTCTGTTCTCTGCCCAGTCGTGCCCTCCCCAGGCTTTATGTGCTGAATCCAAATGAGTTGAGGTTGAGCTCTAGCTGCTCCCCCAAGAGTATGATTATTTTCCCCCTTTCAACTTAAGGGTGCTAATTAATGTAGGAAAAGTTATATGCCAAGTTTACTTTGCCTGTGGTTTCCTTAGATTAAAGGCTACTGGCAACTCCAGCTCGGTCAGAAGGGCCGGTGCTGTACTCTTATCCCCTAAAGGAGGCTTCAGCTCTGCTGACTCAAGAAGACTTCAGCTTTTGATTCGGAGTTATTGGATATTGACCCATCATTCACAGCAGAGTTATGGACCTGCTGCCCTGGATCCAGGGAACTGGGCTCCGGCTTTGCCTGCAGCATCCTCCGCCCCTCCCTTTTCAGTTACTGTTGAACCTAAGCTTGCAAATGTCAATTTCATTTTCTAAAGGCCAGGCAGTTGTCAGTTCTTCTAGGGGATTCAGGCATAAGGAGCTCAGGACAATGCCCTCAGCATCATGTTACAGTTTTACTACAGCTCTTCAAATGCAGCCCTTTTCTCCATCCTTCCCTGCCCCAGCCTCACCCAACCCATCACCATCTTTCCTTGCCATGGAAACTATCAGTAAACCAGCTATTCATTTGGCCCAACTACAGATATAACCAGTTTCAAATTACTCCAATGTCTGGCAGATCTATTATGATACTATGTCAATACAAAGAAAGGTTTAATGAAAAGAAAACTAATTTGTTGGGGACAACTTCTTTGTAAGGGACTGTTCTTGATAAAAACAAAATCCTAGTTGATTGGATGATAAGATTGATCAGAAATGGTAATTATGATCACCTGAGCGTGAGGAAAACCCTTTTGAGTTCACAACTTCACAACTAGTCCACAGTCACTTCTCTTTAATTCTGATTGTGGCAAGATGCCAGTTCAAGATGCGCTTCCTACATGTCTACGCCTACAGAACAACTGGATTCGGGAGCATGCCAGAAGAATTTCATGACAGCTAAGTGGTCTCTTGGGAGAAAACCCATGTTAAGGGACAAAGGAACCAGTTATGATGATTTTACCCATTGCTAAAGCCTTGTTTGGAAGTAGTGCTGAGGGCCACAAATAAAAGACAGAAAAATTGGCTTCACCTAAATCTGTGTAAAACAGAAGGCATGAGCAACCTGGATATAAAACCCACTAATAGACTTTGACACAAAAATGGAATAGAAGTTCTAGACACCATTGGGCATGGCTGTGGAGGGCTCACGGAAGACTCACCTAAAGGGACTGGAGCAGGAGTGGAGGCCAGTTCTGGAGACCACCCTACCAAGTGTAGTGGACACCTTTGGGGAACCCTGTTCACACTGTTCCTCTATTCTCCAAATTTTGGTCACCAATGGCCCACCCCTTTTTTACTTTGTTTAATCTGTGGTGAGCACATGACCTAGGCCAGGCTAATTGGTCCCCATTATCTATGAATTTACAGTTGGGCCCCATGGAGTGATGTATTCTCTCCTGGTAGTTTGATCTGTGTCTTGTACTCTCTGAATAGTGGTCCCATGGACTGATTCACAAGGAGGCCCACTGCAGAAAGACCAAGGATGAGGCAGGGGCATGGAGAGGGGCCCAGCATAATTCAAGGCTTTGGTTCCGTGAGGCACGCCTGTGTTCTCATAGTGCATCACTGTAAATTTAATTTCACAAGGTAGATAGGGTTGGGTTTTGTTATTTGCACCCACGGCAGTCTTACATTCTGGCATATTTGAGGTCATATAGGAAACAGTTAAGAGTTCCCAAAGCAGGAATAAAAACTCTCTAGACATTAATGAGAAAGAGCTCGGGAACCGAGAACAAGGCAGAATCCCCTCAGTAGAATCAAAGACATGGACTGGAACCTTAGCTAAGAGAGTGGGAACATGTAGGGTGCAAAGATAGATCAAACCTGGATCAATCTTTCTAGCTCGAAAGCTGTCCTGTTCCTCCTATCCCAGGTCTTCTGCTGTGTCCAATGCTGAGTGAGGAAATACTGACAGCTCTAACAATGGAGAGGATTCTCTTGAAAAGCCTGGGGTGCTGGTGAAGTAGAACTGGAATTCCGTGGAGCAGAGCCATCCGAAAGAAGCACCACTAGATTTAAGTTTGTACAGGAAGCTGGAGCGGGGCAGTGTAAAACATGGTTTGTGAACAGATTTAGGAGCTGAGGGGATATAGGGGTACCTCTGTGATGGTGACCTTGGACTATGACTGGATGGGGACAGAAGGGTTGTTAGCACTAAGCACTTACCCAGTTGTACAATTTCGGAGCCTGGAAAAGTTCCCTCTTGATCTAGGATCCGCTTAAGCCCTGAAGCATGAAATGTGAATACCTTTTGCTCAGCATCCATTAAATAAATGTTATTCTTCTCCCTGGCAGCAAACACAAATTTCTCTGCTCAAAGCTGTGGTTTAGCAGAAGGAACAGAATTTACAATATCCCTCTTTACGATAATGGCTCTCACCTTCCAAGGAAATGAGCTTAGAGGAAAGGAGCGCCATTGAGTGCCCAGTGACAAGTCGACCGGGCTTGCTGCTGCTGCTAATTATCTGGCAGGGAGGAAAGGCTGTGTCCCTGGAATACGGAGAAGGGTTTGTGAACTTCGGAGAATGGGCAAGGCACTTTGGTGTCTGTGTCGTGCAAACTGGAGAATGGCCCCCACCGGGTCGTGTCTGACCTTTACCTCCTCTCCACTCCTGAGAAGACATTTTTGCCAATTATGATCCCAACCACGCTGCAAAGTACGCTTGGCCACTGACAGTTTGCAAGGGAGAAGCAATGCCTCTGGAATAATACCATGGCCAGGACAAAGAGGAAAGATAAACAAAGCATTACTATGTGTTGCAAATAGACGCCTTTGTTAAATACTGGAGAAATCCCCTCGGTGTGCACCTTAATGCAGCTCTGATAAAAAATGCATTTGCAATACTCTCGGTATCAAGAAATCACATCCTACTGGACCAAGGAGGTTAAGAGCATCTCCCCAACTACAGAATAAAACTCATTAAAATTGTCTTTCCAGCAAGAGAAGGCCCAATTTCCTACCCTTTCCACACCCTCCTCTATTTTGTTTGAAACTAATGCATTGCAGAAATAGCGACATGATCAAAAGAGCCTAATCCACATTTGTATTAAAAATAATAAGCTTGGCGACAATGGGAAAAATTAATGGTAAACAGCATCAGAAAACAAAGCAGAGGCGGGAGTTAGCTTAACAGGACATACTTGACTGACAGGTAACACATTAAAGTGCTATTTCGGCAGACAGAATTGATAGCAGACTTGCTGAAAGAAAATCCGCTCCGAGAAGCCGACAAATACAATCCTAATCCCTTTTTTTACTGCCACATGCTGCAGATGAGTGAAACCCAGGGGGAGATTCTTATTACAGCAAATAGGTGTGAGTTCAGAGGAAAAATTAAGTCAAGTTGACAATTTACACATTTCCTTTCAAGCATGAAAGGAAACCAGGTTATTTTTTCTAAAATCCCAAACCTGGTGTTCGGTGCCTGTCAATATGGCTGACTGAGAATAGAGGTATAGGTAGAGGCTTACCAACGCAGAAATTATCTCTCAGACATAAAGCCAGAATGAAATAACTTTTGTCAGACAAGCAATATTAGAAAACCTAATTTGGGGAAGAGATGTTGTTCCTGCTGCCCAGTGGGGTTGGCAGACTGGCAGCTGGGGTTTAGTTATGGCACTGCTGATAAGAATTAGGAGGAAGCCCAGAGTTTCTGGACAGCTAACGATGGGACTGGCTGGGTCTGATAACAACCTCAAGAACACCGGTCTTCCTCTGGGTCCTGGTGTGGTCTCTGAGAGTTACATGAGCTGCACAGCTTGTGTCTTTGCTCATCCAATGGAAAGGCACCTTTAACACGTTACCGAACTCTCTGGAGAAACTGCGTGTCACAGGTGTGATGGAGTTGGAGCCTCAGGATGGGCCCCCAAGACGAAGCCTGGAGGCTGAAGTTCTAGTCCCCGTCTTTGATATTTCTAGTTTATCTCTTTCCAGTGTTAACTTTCATGATGTAGACAAGTCCTTTTAATCAGGGTGGACATAGATCCCTGTATGCACTGTTTTATTTCTAACATAAGTGTCAATGATCCCACTTTAACTTGCAAAGTATTCTGTTTAGGGCAAAATGATATGATCACTACTTACAAACTCTCTGGGATTCAGCTACCATATTTGAAAATAAAGATATTGTTTTTAAAAACTCTTCAAACATACAGAAGCACTTCCCGTGTTCCACTATGTTAAGTGTGCTATTAATCACTCGTATAGTTGACAAGCGTCAACAAACACACTGTGGTAGATTAGGTTGTTGTCCCTGAAAAGGATATTTACCTTTTAATAGGGGACTTTTGAAAATAAGCTTTTTGTCATACATGTAAGCTCTTTGGCTTCTCTATTTCTCATACTTTTCTTAACTTATCCCTGTCTATTTGGCACAGGGTGGCGGGGGAATAAAGGGGAGAAAAAAATGGGACTATAGTAGCATAATAAGATATATTAAAAAATAAAATAAGCTTTTTGTAACTCAAAATATGAAATGTTTAGTGGTGAAATTACAGGAAATCTCAGTTTATATCAGCTATTTTGTCTTCTTTGAGAATTACTAAACACTGAACTGGTGATCTTCAGTGGTTTACCCAGAAAATCCTACAAACCTGTGCTGGGCAGGCTCTATCCTGATAACTTGGGAAATAAAAACAAACACATGTCCTTGGTCCCTAACCCTCCAGATTTTAATGAGGCCCCTACTTTCGATTTTTAAATTGCCCCCTAGATATTTTTGATACACAGTTGACTTTGGAGACACAATTTAATCCCAGTATCTTTCAGGAAGCAGTAGCAATAACAGTGAGTGTTCAGTTTTTTTTTTTTTTTTAATCAAGTGCATCTGTGAACAGAATTTCCTTTAATCCTTATCAGAGTTCCATGTGGTTTAGAATATTGGCCCTATTTTATCAGGGATAATATGAGACAAAATAAGGGAATCTGCTCGAAGTCACACAGCTAGTTAGTGGCAGAATCAGAATTGGTTTTCATGTCTCCTGATGCCCATTCTGGATCTATTTCTGTCACCCCACAATGACAGGTTGTTTGGGAAAAGCTTGCATTCCTTGACGAAAGTGCTCAGCTCACTTTCTTTGCTTGTTTTCCAGAGAGATACACATTTAGGAAGTAGCTGTTTTCTTCCTGGTCTTGGTTTTTTTTTTTTTTTTTTTTTTTTTTTTTGATGAACTGTTAACTCTGCTCTTCCCCCTTCCTGTGTGTGTAGTGGGCTGCCTGGTAGAGATGGCAGGAGACATTTTCATGGGCAATCAAGGACATAGATGCACTGGCTGCCAGCCTCAGGCAGGGAAACAGACTTGTCTCCCACCAGCAGAGCGATGATGCATTTCCCCAAAATGTTCCAAGGATGGCCTGGAATGTGACTAGACAAGGTCCATGCGGTCTCATGAATGGCTTCACACTGCACCAGCCAGAAAACAAATACAACGGTAATTCTTGGATTAGTATGAAAACACTTCCAAAGGGGCTTCAAAGACAGCCTTTTGTCCCTTTCATAAAAGAGAAGAGATGAGGTGTGACAAATGGCTTGTTGGATGGCCTTCTGTGCCAGGCAGAGGTCATCACAGAAGGGCGCCAGAGATACAGTTTAATAGAGAAGAAAGGGACTCAAAGCTAAAGGACAAAGAACATTTCAGAAAAGACAAGGTGATGTCTAAAGAAGACAATTTAAATTGAAATGCAATAGTACAGGAAGATAGCATGATGCACACATTTACAAAAAGCACATTGTCTTTTGCACTGAGGCATGGTGCACGTAGTACATGGGGGTTATAGTCAGGAGACATAGGTATTCCATCCTTAGCCAAGATGCTATGATGTCTGGGCTTCAGTTTTCACATCCATAAAATAAGATGATACCTACTTTGCCTGGTTGCTATGAGGATTGAATGAGATGAGAGGTGGAAAGTCAGGAGGATGTGGGTTGGTGAAGGGCTATGTGCTGGAACATAGCAATTTGGGTCGGTGTCTTTGTTTCCCAGCGACTAGGTGATATGGGCCAAGTCATTTTGCCTGAATGGTCCTCAGATTTTTCAGACCTTTTAGGATGTGTCTGTGGAACCGGAAGTTAACAAATTAATTCTTAAGCAAAATCCTAATATAGGAAACAGATGTGGAGCTGTCCTGTTTGAAGCATTGGTGGGTTGGGAGGAGATGTTTGGGCTTCTCCAAACCCTTTCTCTCCTTCTGTCGTCTCTTCTTCCTCCCATGACAATGTCTGAGGCAGCTCTGTTTCCAAGTTCTAGGAAACATGAGCAGCTGCTCACCTCTGCTGCCTTGCTTAATCTTTCCAGCATGAACTGGTAAGTAATTCTTTCAAAATTGCTTGCCAAATCTTTTGAAATGTAAATAGAGTAGCCAGATTTTCTCATCTTTGATGGTAGTCAGGGGAACAAATAGAGGAAGTAGATCTGGGTACATGAATATTTAGGTAACAGAGTTAAACACTCTGATTGACTTAGTGCTGCTTTCCAAGGCATGGGAATTTAAAAAGCAGCTCTGGATTCATGGACACAAGATCATTGTCATTGTCCAAAATGCCCATTTGTTTATTTTAGTAAAAAGAGGAGTAAGAATCTAAGTTTAAATCTCATAGCCAAGAAGTCATTTTGAACTTTAGGTGACGTAGTGACTATATAAGTGAGTAATCCAGTCAATAGTTCATAAAATAATCGTGATTTTGACTTTATTGTCATAGCATGATCACATGTTGCCCTTCTGTTATTCCACATTGACATGTGCATACACATGCATTCCCCCACTCTCTCTCCCCCCCTATAGCAAACCGTCTATCAGCACCAGGAGCACCAGGACAGAGTCTTGTGAAATCCGAATGAATCTGTCAGAAGTTCTCTTAATGTTATGTTCCTTCAAAAGCATTTCCTTTGCATTTGCTTTAGGGTCTTCCTATGTCTTAATTTATGGAGATTACATGAACCTTCAAAGCTTTGAAGACAGATAAGGAGAATGATATATTTGAAGCCATTTCAAGGAAAATAAACAAAGGACCTACTCTTTGCACCATATAAAATAAACATGTCTTAATCCTATGTCATGAGCCCTGTTTCTATCATTGTTTTTCTGTGCAGTCCTGGGTAATCACTATGAACCTGTGACTCAGTTGTGCTCATCTGTAAAAATGGGGATAAGTAATGTCTTATGAGGATCAAATGAGACAATATATGTTAGGTTTTGAAAAGTATGGAAATTTTAGTCAAATTTGATCTTTATGATTAAAAATATAAAATATAATTGTTGTTATTACCTGGGTAACATTTTAAAGATTTTATTTATTTATTTTTAAACAGAGGGGAAGGGAGGGAGAAAGAAAGGAGAGAAAGACACAGCAATGTGTGGTTGCCTCTCATGCGCCCCCTACTGGGGACCTGGCCCTCAACCTAGGCGTGTACCCTGACTGGGAATAGAACCGGGCAACCCATTGGTTTGCAGGCCAGCACTCAGTCCACTGAGCCACACTAGCCAGGGTGACTTGGGTAAGATTTTTTAAAATAAAGGTAAAAAAGGAGACATGTTCCTCCTTTTGGTAATAACCAGAGCAGCATAGACTCATAACTGGTAATAAGCAGACATTGATATTCATTCAGCACATGTAGGATTTCATTTTAGCATGGAAGTTTTACACACAGTGGTTCAGAATGTAAGCACAATGTCCTCTTGTGCAGTAGAGTTCTTTGAGACCTTGTTACTGGTAATTTCTGGTTGGATTGGGAGGACTCCAAGTTACTAAATTGGACTATATTCCGCAGCTATTGCCTGCGACATCTGGTGGGAAGCCTTGGGCCTCCTCTCAAGCCTTGAACTCTCAAGTCTCTTGAGGAGGTAAGAATGGAAACTATGCTTAGGGTCAACTCCAAACAAACAAAATAAAAAGCTGTATATTTGGGGTTCTGGGTTCCAATCCACCTTCAAGTTGCGTTCCTGTTGTTAGTATTTCTCTTCTCTTGGAGGAAAGCAGTCTGATAAATTTATTTACATTGAAGGGTTTGCAACTGAATCTGCAAGGAGGATGCATGGAGCTGGTAGTGAAGCCAAATCCACTCAAAACTGAATGGTTGAGAATGGGAGACAAGGAAATTGGAGGCCTGCTAGGAACCGGAATGGCTGCTGGAAAGTCTCAAAATAGTGAATACTCATTCTCTTTTTTCCTTTTCCTTTTTTGTTCCTGGTACCAATTGGAGCTGGGTTTTCTGTCACAGCTTCTGTCATGGACAGAGCACTTGGCTGAATGAATCAGGAGACAGGGGCTCTGGTTCTCATGGGTCACTGATGAGCTGAATGACCTTGGACAGTATCGTTTTACCTCCCTGATTCTGGCTTCCCTTTTTGTAAAACGAGTTTGGATATAGGGACTTCTTTCGAATTGTCTTCCAGCTCTAAATAAGGTAATTACTCAACTATCTATCTGCCGAGTTTTGGAGAGGGTGTGCAGCTTAATTGTGATTTGTAGGTCACTACTCAAAGGAACGGGGAGATGAAAAGCACCACAATGAAAGTTGACCATTGTGTGGGTGTCCTTCACCTGGTTTCTTTTCGCCCCCAACACAGGAGGGCTGGAGTGATGTATTCTCTGTGTGCTGCACAGATGAATATCTGACATCTGATTCTTGATCATTGTAAGTGATGTTCGGTTCAGGATAGCTAAGTTGAGCGTAGGATATAACTAGGAGGGAAACGTTACTGCTCTAGCAGCAATCTTCACTCTTTGAACTGCTGTGAAATGAAAAACTACTCCACCCCAGAAATGTAAATGGAGAAAGTGGACTGCTTTTCTTCTCGAATGGCTTAGATTGCAGCCTCCACCGGAGGCAAGAGGGTGGAAGACTTGACCTCTGGGAGTCCTGTCTTGGCCCCTCCATTCTCCAAAATGCTGGCCTGAAGGGAAAGTGTCACGCGTCTTCTCACATGTCCTGTCTCACACTGAGTAATGCTGCCCCTCTGCCCCCAGTGGAGCGTTTTAATGATAACGGCTGTCTTCGGGGACAGATAGTGACTTGTCTTTTAAAGGAAGATGAAATCTATTAAGACAGTGAGGACAGAGAAGAAAAGCTATGTCCCTGAGAGGAGAGCTGTAAAGGAGAGCGCCATTAGTCCCTTTCTTGTCCTCCTCCCCACCGTCTCTTTCTCTCTTTGTTAGAAGTGTGCACCCTTCAACTGCTCTGCTTTGTGTCTGGATTATTGAGGCTGTTGGTGTATAAAATTGCTGGTGGAGTGTATAATTTATAAGCTTTAAAAATGATAAATAATCTCAAGTAAGAAGAGTTATTTGTGTTAAAGTCCTAAGGGTACTTTTGTAAAGGAATTTAACTTCTCGAGGGAAATTGTCTATAACATCCTGTGGAATGTTAGTTAACTGATTCATAGCTGGGATTTATTTTTTTTTTAATCTTTTTTCCCCCACTATTGGTTTAGATAGGACACCCAGGCAAGTGAAATTATGCAGCAAAGTCTTGAGGAGCTGGGAAGCTTAGAGAGGCTAGTTAATACATTCCTTAGTTTTGTTTTAAACCTATTGTTCAGATCCTTTTGAGGGGCGTGTGTCCGTACTGTAGTCCAATGGTTCTCAACCAGGGGAAATTTTGCCACCTACGAATATTTGGCAATGCCTGGAAATATATTTGATTGTCATAACTAGAGGCTGATAGTGGCATCTAATGGGTAGAAGTTATGGGTGCTGCTCTACATTCTCTGATGCACAAAACAGCCCCCTCACCACCACTACCCCACCCCAACAAAGACTAATTAGACCTAAGCTACTGACATTGTCAAGGTTGAGCAATCCTGATGTAGTCAGTAGGCTCCAGGGAACATAATTCAATATATTTTTAACAAGGAATGTCTACAGAATTCTACCATTTCTCAACTTGAATTCACCAAGGATGGAGACAGAGAACAAGAAGATGCTGGAGTGGAGCTAAATGCATGGATCCCACAATACATCTAGCCCAGTGATATTTTTAAAGAACCACTTGACTACATATATTTTACTATGATTGTTTTGCATTTCTTTAATTAATATTTAAGTTCAGTGGCTTGATTGCAATAAAAAACTCTGGCTAATTGATATTACCAGTGAAATGGAGTTTTGTTATTTGAGGTAATACCATCATAGGCTTCTTGAAAATATTTCTCAAGAAAGAATGGCCAAGCATTAAAACTTATGATACTAAACCTGCAGTGTGTGTGTGTGTGTGTGAAAATATAGAGATCAAGGTTAAAGGTTGGGCAAGGGGTGTTTAATAGTGGGTGTAGGAGCTCAGGTATAAAGACCACTCTGCCTAACACCATGTGTACTTTTCCAAGCACTGTACCTGGTGGTTATTACTGAGATAAACAGGTTGAGAACGCAATAAGCACCATCTGCCTGTTAGTATTCAACTATACAAATAAGAATAACCTTCAACTCCTTGGCTGGTGTGCAAGTCTTTCTACCATCCAATCTCAACATGCTTCTTTTTCACCCTCCTCCTTGAGTCTTCTGCTTTAGTCAACTCTTTTTGCCCAGTGCCTCATACAACTCAGCTCGCATAGTTATAGATGGTCATATACCCATCCTGTTGCTTATAACAATCCCTTCTCCTACTAGCCATTAACATTTCAGCTATCCTTCAAAAGTGAAATTAAATTCTATCTTTGTGAACCAACTAGCCAGAAATACTACTCCTTCCCTCCCTCCTGCCTTCCCTCTTTTCTTTCATGGCAAAAGAATAACATTTATTAATTGTGTGTGGGTGGACATAGTTTTTGTTTGTTTGTATTTTTCTGTATTCAATTTTTTTAAAGTGTGCAATGAGTTTGAGGACCCTCTGTTTCAAATTGACACTGACAAAACTCGTTTTCTAACCCAGAACACGTCACTTAAACTCTCTGACCCTCCTTTTAAAGAAATTTATAAAATAGGCAGAATGATGCTTATTCTACTTCTCTCTCAAGGTTATTTTGGATCAAATGAGATAATGAACATGAAAAGCCCTTTTAGAAACGTAAAGAACTACAAAATATAAGGCATTATTATTGTCACCAATTTACGAAGCCAGAGTGAATCTCATGAAGTGCTAATGCTGTGTGTATTCTGCAAAGCACTTAGCTGTCGTCTGCACTTAATAAATGAGAGCTCACACAAGCGAATTGTTTCCACAGTGAAGACAGACAGGCAGGAATAGCAGTTAGAGACGGGAGACTGGGTAAGAGGTTACTACCTGTATTGATAGAGAAGCTATTAAAAGCAGAATGTGATTTTTAACATCCCCAGGACCATGATAGAAATGAATAAAATTTTGTGCGTTTTATCATTTGTGACCCAGAAAAGAGAACCCTGAAGGCATAAAAAGCCTTAAAATAAATTATTTGGGTGCAAAAGGAGGCAACATATTCCACTGATTTGACAATTTTAGTTTCTCCATTAAAGGTACAAATAGGAGATGGGGTCACTTAAGTAAAATGCTCCCTGATTTTTTAAAGCCTTTCCTCACTACAAATTCATAAGCTTGAATTTATTTTCATGGCTCCTATGTGGCTCAGTGCACAAACTTCTTTTTGGAAGTTGATTGGTAGGAGGAGGGTAGAACTGACTGGATAGGTCAGGGAGGGCGTGGTCTGGGAAGTGGGCAGAACTGGCCTTCAGTTGCTCAGCATGTAGCAAGAGAACAATTTCAGAGTCTGGGCAGCTCCTGGGTGAAAAGTACAGGGGCAGGGGAAACAAGAATAGAATCGACCAATGATGGCTAATGGCTAGTGGGTGGTAGGGAGTTACCTCAAGGTCTGGCAGTTTGGATAGTAGATATTCCCTGAGGCAAAGTGGGAGGGAGTTTTCTAAATTGCCTGTGTCTTAAGCTTTCTAGTGTTTGGGAGGAAATTTTTAACTGTTTCCAGCTGTAAGAACATTAGGTGAACAATAGATTAATCAATTGCCTTAAAACTAGGTATGGCTCTATTTTTGCTATGTGAATGAAATATAAAAAGTGACAGGATAGTGAGTATAAAGAGTTTAGGCTTTAAGTTAGACTGCTTTTGGTCAGTTCCTGTCTCTGCCTTGGATTACTTAGTTGATGTGACCTTGAGCAAGTGACGCATCCTCTCCAGGCCGTGGTTTTCCCATCTGTAAAATGGGAATAGTAGTCCCTACTTCAGAGGGAATCAGAATCTGCACTTTAACAAGGGCTCTGGTGGGTCCTGCTGATTAAAGCTTGGGAAGCACCCCTCTACAGCCATGACACGGTTCTTTGAAAGAAAATAAAAAAGGGAAGCCATGTATGTTGAGCAATTTGAAATGGATTGGTTCTAACATACTCGATCAAAACACACAAAATAAAATGGTGGAATAAGAATGGGGAATGGCATGAGCACCATCACAACTGCAGCACGCTGATGATAAGATCTGGTTAAGGTTGAGATAATACAGCAAGACCTGAGGAGGGTATGACATGTTAGAAAACTTTGAGAAACAACTACTTGTTCACCAAGTACGCATGTTCCTCCAGAAAAACAAAGAAATAAAAGGAGTAAAATAAAGGGATTGGGATCAGGTTGCTTATTAGGAAGAGAAAGAACTGATTAGAAGGGAAGTTTGGGGAAACTCTAGGGGAGAGGATTATCAAATGATTGTCTCCTACATGAATTTATTTCTTTAGTAGATCCATGTGCCACATAATGATGTTTTGGGCAATGACAGACCAATATGACAATGGAGCTGAAGAACTCCTATTGCCTGGTGATGTCCTAGCTACAAGGTTGTAGCACAGCATGCTGCTCCCGTGTTTGTGGGATTCTGGTGTAAACAAACCAAACGTGCTGCCAGTCGTGTAAGAGTTGGCACACACGATTATGTACAGTACCTAGTACTTGATAATGATAATACATGACTATATTATTGGTTTATGCACTTAATGTGCTATAGTATTTACCATTACTTTAGAGTGTTCTCTTACTACTTACAAAAAAAGTTTTCTCTGTGAAACTGCCGTGTTATGCCTGCAGCAGCCTCATGCACCTCGTGTTCACTGCATCTCTTGATTGCATCATTTTCTTCTGTGCTTCATTTAATCACGATGTTGTTTTGTTCATCATGGCCCCTGAGCAAACAAAATCTACCACTAGTGTTTCCAGGGAGAGGCCACATTGAGTAATTGACCTGAAAACAAAATTAAAATTGATTAAGGATTATCACTATAGAAAATCACCGATCGTTTTTGCTTGCCAGTTTAGGCATATTCCGTTCCATCAGAGGTACGATCTTCCATAACATGAACAAAGTGACAGAGTCGTTAAAGATTCGGCTTCAGTGAAGACAATGAGACTGACAACAATTTGAGAATACCTGTATCAGACATGCAGAAACTTCTAGATTGAAGACCAGGCACAGAAGTGTATCCCTCTCAGCACTATTGCAATCATGGCCGAAGTGAAAGTTTGTTGGCGATGTTGAAAGAAAAGGCCGGACCCCACTATGATGTTAAATTTGTTGCCAGCTCTGAGTGGTTTCAATGACTCAAGAATAGTTATTCCAGCCCTGGCTGGTGTAGCTCAGTGGATTGAGTGCGGGCCTGCGAACCAAAAGGTCACTGGTTCGATTCCCAGTCAGGGCATATGTCTGGGTTGCAGGCCAGGTCCCCAGTGGGGGATGCATGAGAGGCAACCACACATTGATGTTTCTCTTTCTTCCTCCTTCCTCTCCCTTCTCTCTAAAACTGAATAAATAAAATCTTAAAAAAAAAAAGAATAGTTATTCCATACGTAATGTGAAAGTGAGTGGTGAGACTGTGAGTGCCCGTGTAAAGGCAACTGCAGAATTTATGCAGAGTCTAAATTAGCTGATTGTGGAGGAAAATCCAGACAAATATTCAGTATGGATGAAAACTCCCTATTCTGGAAACGGAAGCCTGAAAGAATTTTCATCCATTTAGAGGTCAAATCAATGTCAGGTCTCAAGGCTTTTAAGGACAGGGTAACAGCCTTGATTGGGGGCAATGTTGTGGGCTTCAAATTAGAACATTTTGTCATCTGCCATAGTGAGCGCCCTCGGGCCTTCAGGTATATCAACAAGCGCACACTGCCGGTGTCCTACAGGAGCAATAAGAAAGCATGGGCGACAGCTCCTCTTCCAAGACGCCCTCCCGAATTGCTATGCCGAAGAAACAGAGTACTGTTTGGTGAATAAAATACCTTTCAAGATTCTGCTCAGTGTTGATAATGCTCCTGATTATTATCCTTTATTGGTGATCTTCAACCCAATGTCAAAGCGGTGTTTCTCTCTCCAACCACCACCTCTTTGATGCCATGTGAGAGGCAGTCCCATATTGATGTTTCTCTCCCTCTCTTTCTCCCTCCCTTCCCTTCTGTCTAAATATAAATAAATGAAATCTAAAAAAAAAATAATGTCTACAGTAGTGGACAGTGATGTCCTAGGCTGTCACTATCACTCACCACTCACTCATTGACTCATCCAGAGCAACTTCCAGTCCTTCAAGGTCCATTCATACTTCATTCCCTACATAGGTGTAGTATTTTTCTTAATCATTTATGAGGTCTGTCCGGAAAAAGTCCAGCCATTGTTAATATAACAAGAATGGTTTGCACAGCATCAATATAACCTGGCAGCCAAGGAGAGTGGACTGGAATGCACATGCGTGAACAATGATGACATCATTCTACTAGTCAGGGGGGCAGTTGATGCTGTTGAGTGAGTCTGCGTATTGTGTGGCTGTCACATTCAAAATAACTGAGCGAGTATAGCAATGAATCTGCATCAAACTTCGCATTGAGCTTGGACATCCCTCTGCAGAAACTATTAGGATAATTCAGAAGGACTTCCAGGACAATGCAATGAGTGCAGCACAGACACTTCAAAGATGGTCAAGAATCTGTTGAAAGTGATCCAAGCTCTGGAAGACTGAGTTCTGGAACATCGTGCTATGGTTGTGAATGATTTGATTCAAATAACTACCAATGAACCAGATTTTCTCAAGAAGGTCATTACTTTGAAGGGGACTGAGGTGTCATTGTCCTGTGTACACAAGATTCCTATATCTTGATCTTCTTCAATAAATGTCTCTATTTTTCATATTACACGGCTGGATACCTTCTGCCCAGACTTTGTATGCTGTACTTTTACTGTACCTTTTTATGTTTAGATATATTTAGATAAACAAATACTTTTTAAAAAGTGGGGGAAGGAAATAGATAAAAGAAACAAGATGGTCCCACCCCCTCCCTTGTGACTCAGGTGGGCCCTTCTCTCTGACTTAAACTGCTTCTTATATTCTACCTCTCTTGTTGGAACCTTTCTTTGTAAGTTAACTTCTTTCATCTTTCCTACTAATTGCTTTACCCTTTAGATTTGAACTCCTCTTTTTATTTTTTAAAGTGATGAAAATAAAACAACAACCGCTATTATTATTTTGAGTATCTAATCTACTCTCTAGCTAACTCAACTGATGCTGTTGGGTAGAGAAGAGAAAGATTTCAGGATCTAGATCATTTGATCATGAGCTTTCTCAGAGTTGGAGACTGGAGCTAGGAGTTTGGGCCTAAATAATCAAAAGATCCAATCAAAACAAAAACAGTATAGGAAAGCACAACTCTGAAGATCCAGGCTGAGGCCAGAGAATCATCTGAACCTAAGTGGACCAGAGCAAGTTTTAAAGTCGGGGTGTGTAGCTGAGAATTCCAAAATGAGATAAATAAGAAAATGCAAATGATGATCAGGGTACAAGGGAAAAGTGGACTCCAGGTAATTTGTAGAACATTCACTGTCTTTCCATCAGTTTTTCTATATTGTTGTTATGAGCAGGACAAAGGTGATGTATGACCTAGCTGAAAGGGCTCACAGTGGGATAGATTTTAGTCACCCTTCCTTTACTAGAATACAGATTTAAAAATGTTTATTCAAAGCCAGCTATGTACTAGAAGCTGTGTGAGACTTTTACCTTCTTTTTAACTTTTTAAAACACAAAATTAGGCATAGTTATTGTGAAAACCCCAAGCATAGATAGATAAATAGACAGCTAGAAAATTTTTATGTGCGTATGTGCGTGTGCACACACACACACAAGAGAGGGAGAGAAAGGGAGAGAATAGAGGTGGAGGGGAGATCTTCATCTCAGCGAGCTTCCACCCCAATCCGATCCCCCCGTACAAACCCTCCATTGTGAACAACAATGCCACTATTGCTAAGACTCAGAATATTCCATTCATTTGATACTGGAGGGGACTCATTGCTTTCTTTCTTTATTATTATTATTTTTTTCTGATCACTGGAGGGAACTTTTCTTTTATTCTCTCATGAAACAATCTTCTCAAAGCTTCCTTTACTCATGACCTGTGTTTTCAGACCACAAATGTACTCAGATTTAAATCTATGGACAGTCCTCAAGGGCCTTCTGTGCTATTTTGTTTGTTGAGACATTGAAGGCTTCTGTATGGGCAGGACCAGGCTGTTTGGTGCTGTACTATTCACAACGGGAAATATTGGGGTCATGAAAAGTTGCTTTATAGGTCAGCCAAGCCATCGCATATAAGCTCTACTCTACTGATGCCTTATTATGAGTTACTGACATAGAATAAAAGAAGTGATTCTTTTAAATAAGATGAAATGCATGGTTCATTGAAGGAAGCAGAAATGTCACTTGTTACTTTCAAAGTCGGAGCATTTGGTTGAATATTTGTATTGCTTTATTTGCTGCTTTTCAAAAGGCTTAGATAGGTATTGCAAATCCTTAGGTGAACTGCAGAATATAACCATAGAAAAAGAAAGTTAAAAAAAAAAAAGAAAAAAGAAAGCCAATTTTAAGAGGCAAACTTCCTTCTCGAACTCTGTGATTTCAAGAATGGTCAAGCAGGCCATGTAATGTGTGAGGGAACCTAGCAATAAATCAAGGCTTACAGACAAAGAAGGGCTGACTGAGACAGAACTGCAAGCCATGAAGCTGAGGTTCCATCTTTATAGTCTTCAGGTGCCATTCCTTGGTTTCTTCCCAGTGGTTTGTTAATGCCTAATCAGGAAACTTCCTACTCAGTATTCCCTGCATACAAACAAGAAGCTATGAATAGCATCATTGCATTTCTTCCTCTCCCCCTTTTTCCCCCAGAGACAGAAGGAATGGGCACATTTCAGGTGAGTGAAACACGTTAGACAGGGTAAACAGCTTCTTGAGGATAAGGACCTGATCGTTATTTGTTTTGGGAATTCCCCACCACATTTAGCACAGTCTCTGGCACCAAATAGGTAATAATACATATTTTGTGTTTGCTTCACTTGTTGTTGCTAAATATAAAGAGAATTGATGGACAGTTTTATTCTGATTGGCATGGATTGAGAGCTATAAAAAAGAAGGTAGATGCAGTCAAACTGAGATTGTTCAGGTGGGTGCTACATGAAGGCTGCAGAAAGAGCCAAATGACCATTCAAATTCTCCTCGCATCTAACGAGTCCACTATTCAATCTAAATACTTATGAAAAGCTGTGTAATAGGAAGAAACAATCATAAAATGATCCTTTTCCAATTGCTTCAGAGACGAGCACATTAACACTTTGTCACAGACCCATTTATTTTAATTGTTCTCTCCTAGGTAATATCAGAAAGTCAACATGGGTAGAGGAAACAGGAAAAAAAAAAAACAATTTGTTCCTCATTAAATGTTGGAAAAGTCCAAGATAAACCTATTTAAAATTGATCTGATAAGCCCTGAGAACTGTGATGCACTGATGTGTTTTCCTCGGCTAATGGTCTTCAGCTAATATTTATCCATTGCTTTGAGTAACCATTAATCTCTTGTGTTGAGAAACTCCACAAATGCAATTTCTAGGGCATTTAACCTTTCCATGTTGCCTGTATCCTGAGTTTGGGTGACTCGGTTGTGGTGTATACTCAATTTCATTTAGTTTTCTTGGGTCCCAATTGCCAAGATAATAGCACCGAGTCCATTTAAAATTAGTCTTTCTCCTTCCACGACACAGCGATATGTTCCTGAGGTGTAATGAAGTTAAATTCATTTCGCCTTCCTACAGTTACACTCTTATCCATTACTACCTTCTCTTCCCTGCAGTGCATTCCCTGCTATTTTTCTCCTCCGTAATTTGACATCAGGAATGGCCACACAGGAAACAGCTAAGCAGTGTAAATGCGTTTCTAATGATCTCAAAGCTTCACTACAAGCTTAATAATATCAACGTCCTCGGATCGATCTTTAGGTGGGTTTTTTATTTTTATTTTTTATTTTGTTGCTGGTGAAAAATTTTCATGGCTTAAATATGCAGCTCACTCAAGTTCACTTTTTTAACTTAAGAGCATCATCTACCTTTTCACCCACTCCCTCTTCTCTTTTCTCTCTCCTGCCACCCCATTCTGGGACTGACAAGTAAGGCTGTTGAAAAAATGACTACGGTTCTGAACAAAGCCTGTTGTTGCAGGTAATTGTTGAAATATCAAGGGTATTGCGTCCTCCATTACTTAAGCTCTCATTTGTGGTTTTCATGGTTTTGAGGAATGTTTATGGCCGACAGTCCTTTCTTTACTGCTCTATCCTTCAAGCTCTGGCTGGTACTGCTGAGAATGACCGCTTGAGTGACTGATAAAATGTCAAGATGCCATTATTTCCAAGAGAGTGTTTGGGAGCAATAAGATCTGTTTCAATTTATCTCATCTACCTGAATTTAAGTTTTGAGGTTGAACTTCATTGGCGGCTACAACCAAATTGTCTCCGAGTTTTGAGAGAACAGCCATCGCGGAATGCAAAAGGGTTGTAATGATGGTCACGCCATGACATTTGTGTTGTATTTCACTGTGCACATTGGTGCAATATTTCGGACTTAATTAATGCACTCCAGGAACCTCAGTTTATGGATGCAATAACCATATTTTAGATCATGTGAAATACTGCAACAAAAATTCAATTCATAAGGCAGATGGCAAAGCCTAGTTTGAAGAACAACAAAACGGGAAGATTTACAGTGAGTTTCAGAACTCTTCAACTGGAATCTAGCCGCTGCCAAAATTCTATTATTTCACTGGAGGGTAACAATCTGTGAGGGTCATTAGTGTCCTCATAAACATGGAGATTAAAAAGTAGTCAAATAAAGTGAATAAATAGTCAAGGCTTTGCCTATTCAATGGAAGTTTAAAAAGCAAAGTTTCCTACTGTTAAAAAAAATTATTCTGCAGTCATTTGTTTTCAACCTGGAATTTACTAAAGTAATAATTTTTAATGAAATGAGAAGGCTCTTGTTAATTTTCAAGTGTGCAGCATACAAGAAAATGTTTCATAAGCAAGCATATTTTCTCTCTCCTTCAGAGCTCAGAAAAGAACTCAATGTGGAAACAGTTATGATGGAGAAGAAAGGCTAATGAATAGAATGTTAATAATATCAGGGCCTAGTTGCCTTGGTGTTTTTGATTCAGGAACTGCCACAAGGACCCATATAAATATGAAATATGGCTCATATAGGTTTTAATCTGATGAAGCATAAAGTTCATAAATAGTTTAAATGCCTTTCAAGTTTTCTGAGACTGGCTAGAGAAGGCTACTCAGACTGAGATCTGACCACCCATGGGCTCAGCACACACGGTGTCTCTGCCTGAGTGTTAGGGAAAATGGTACAGTGACATAAAAAGTTTTAAAAATTGTAATAAGAGGCTTTCAACATCGTAGGATTTTAATTATTTCAGGATAGAGTTTCATGAGTGCTTATGTGTATGTGCATAGAATTTGTAGCAGTTATTCACATTAGTATCTTTTATTTTACAAATCAGAATTTTATCTAGTTAGTATGGACGTTAGTGGATAGGGAGCAGAGAGTGGGATGAAGTAATGATTTAAATTTGTTATTTTGAGCCCGGCTGGTGTAGCTCAGCGGATTGAGCGCAGGCTCGGAACCAGAGGGTCCTGGTTCGATTCCCAGTCGGGGCACATGCCTGGGTTGCGGGCCAGGTCCCCAATGAGGGCCATGTGAGAGGCAACCATACATTGCTCTTTCTCCCTCCCTTCTCCTCTCTCTGAAAACAAATAAAAAAATGAAATCTTTAAAAAAAAATTTGTTATTTTGAAGGCTAGAGATCTTGGAAGAATCTAAAAATGCCATTAAGTAGTTATGCGTAAGGCGACTGGAAATATCTTAAGGAATCACCGTGTGCATCCCATAAAGCCTGTAAGGGACCCGCTTTCCTCTGAGCACTGCCCCCCATCAGGTGGCCAAGACAATACAGTGACCTTGTGAGTAGTCAGAGATTCAGATGTTACTCATGTAAATCCGTTGTTTCAATGTGTGGACTCTAAACCAGAGTTCCTCCTTGATGTGCTTTTGGCCACACTGAAGTGCTGTGAATGCGTTATGTATGCCCAGATATTGATCCCAAGATAGTGGTGGCCACGCAGGGCTGAGGGCAGCCAGTTTCCCCAGATGGTTATGGCAGATCAACCCATTGTGCCATAAAAATGTGTTCTCTTTCTATGTTGTCATGGCATGAACATGGTTGGGAAGTAATGCTCTAGTACTTGCTGTGAAATGAGCGGATTGGGCAAGCTGATTCCCAAGGTCCATTCCATTCCTCTAATTCTGTGAGCATATATCAGCCTGCTGTTAAAACACCCAGAGCTCCCTGTTCCTTTAGCCATAGTTTTCTAAGCCACAGAGGCTCATAAAAATTGAATTGAAAAACATGGAAAAATATAGTAGAGTATATTTCATGTACTAGAAGCCTACTACCTGATTTTTATTGGATTCTGTGCACAAAAGGCAGTCCTTGTTTTTGTGGTAGCAAAGGGGCCCAAGGAACTATAACATGATCTATTATTTAAAAATATTGTGATAATAAAGGCGTCTGTGACATGTCTCTGTGATCCATCTAGGCTTCTGCCGCCTCTATACAATTTGCCCTTCCCAGCAGTTGGCTAGACAAGCTCCCAGATCCTACGCAGAGAAGGCCCTAAAAGGAGAAAAATAATTACTGGACCATTTGATTAGTCAACAAGGGGGTGTGTATAGAGAAAGACAATGGAATTGGCTGACTCTTATATGTTCAATAATATTTTCTTTCTAAGAAATCAAGTTAACTTATCTGTTGAAAAGGATTTTCTCCTACATTCAGGGCAGTGGTAGTGGAGAAAATCTTCTTTGTCTTCATTTTACTTTTAGTGGCCTTTCAGAATTCCATGTCAGGTTTACAATCATCTTCTAACATCTTCAAATCCCTCTGATTCCCTGGGAGAGTCATCGTTCTTCATAGACACAGACAAAGTAAAATGATATCATTTTCACTCTACAACACTTCCCTTTAGCACACAATTCCTTCTGAACCCTTCCTTGACTGATTAGAATAAAGGTAGTGATTCATTCCTCAATATATAGCTTCAACAGTTTTTCAATTGCTCCATGTTCCTTAATGTATCTTTTGCTAAGATAAATGAGATAATTTTTATGAAAGGGCTATGTAGACCATATGACACCTTATAAACATAAGACTATTATTATTACCATCATTTAGTTCATTAGAATATAAATACAATAAAACACTATATTAATTTGTTCAATATTTTTCCCAATTTGCCATCATGCCTATATCCTTTAAATATTACTCCGTAAGGATTTTGTGTGTGTGTGTGTGTGTGTGTCTGTGTGTTTAACAAATGCATTAAAGGCAAAGGTAAGATCTAGACTTTTAAACTGCCTGGTCAAGTATTTCTCTGTTCTATGTTCCCACTGTGTGCAAGGAAAAGAAGCAAAAAGTGAGTTCACTGCCTTTCTTATCCACATGATACCATTTTATTGAGGAGACAAGATCAATATATATAAAACGATCTCTCATATTGTGAGAAAAGAATGAATTCCGTTCTAAAGTGCCCTAGACATTTGACGTCATGGGATCTTGAGATGACATGGTGGCTGACAGATCGCTGTGACCTTGGAGGACCTGGGCAGGTCCTTCTAGAGTTGGCGCCTACCTGGTCCTTAGTGGAGAAACAGGATTCATATTTACAGAGTGGGGGAAACATGTTCAAATACCTTTCTTAAAATTACCATGACAATTGTTTATACCAGAATGTCTACTCTTTAAATACCAATCACATCTTTTGAAATTGCTACATATTCATAAAACTTTTTGAAAAGATTATTAATAATAGTAATATGGTATATACATTATTATATTACTACCACCAGAATATGAGTTAAGCAACAAAGTCAAGCGTCCACTATTTACAAGGGTCTCTACAATATGTTTTGAGGATAGAAAGATCCATATTACTTGATCATTTTACTGAAGAGTAAATAATCTAGGAGGTTGGAAATATCATTATAATAGAATGGAGAAAGTGAAGAATGAGTTAACCTGAATTTTATTTCAAATTTTGCCCTGACTTGCCAGAGCATAGGGAATAGCTCTTATCCTTTTGAGGTTTTAGTTTTCTCTCTTACAAATGCACAAGTTGGGTTAGATTAATTCTTTTTGCCATCACTATGGCTGTTGCCCTTGGGTGGGTTCTTGCCATCGCTGGGATGAAGTTGCCATGGATACCTAGTTGAACTCCCTCTTCTCTTAGACTTGCCCTCCTCACCTCCACCCTTCATGTGAATGCCAGAATAATCAATTACAGCTCTAATCTGACCGTGGCATTCTCCTTACAATGCTTGAGGTTCTTGTTCAGATTTCTGTGAAGGCAAAATCCCAGTTCTTTAACACAATATAGGAAGCTTTTTATAATCTATGTTCTTTCTCTTTAGTCTTCTAACCACTCACCTGACTCATACTGAAATGCCTGTAGTTTCCTGGAAGCGCCATGCTGCCTCTCACCTCTGGGAAATTTGTTTGTACATGTAGTTTCTTTAATAGGGAACATTCTTCCTTGTGTCTTTGTGCTGGGCCCTCTTATTTCCTGGGGGCTCTCCTAACTCCTTCCCTTCCTGCCATTGCTTCTCAGGTTTTCTGCAAAGCTCATCTGCACCGCAATCACCAAACCTCCATCTTGTCTATATCTGTCACCCCTGCCAATCTGTAATTTATTTGAGTTCAGACACTACACTGCATTCACTTTTGCTTGGAACACAGAAGGCCCTCAATAATATTTGGGAATGAATGAATCCATGAATGAACTGCCTATGTTGTATGTTTTATACTAGTGCTAACTCATAGAAGAGAAATATGGACAAATTATTATGGGCCTGGAAAGAAGAGAGAGGTTAGTGCTGGCTAGAGGGATTGAGTTAGTTAACTTTTGGTGAGTGAGTAAGATTTTAAAAGGGAGTAATAGGGAGGAACCAAGCATTTCCAAGCATTTAGGATAGAAATGAGAACAAGGATAGAGTCAGAATATTTGGCTTATTGTAGATCATCCTCAAATTTAGTGGTGCTGAAATAAATTTATTGGCTCGAGATGGAGCCACACCTAACTGGAGTACACTGTCAGCAAACCAAAGCTTTGGTAACTTGTTTTGTCCCTGTAAATACTTTGTTTAACCAGAAACAGTATATCCAGTCCATCAGTTCCCCAAAGCCAAGTCAACTCTGGGCCCTATAATTATTTCCTTGTTCCTTCTCACCCCAAACAAGCTTGATTCTGTGGCCCTAGCCAATCAGATATTTTATTTTTAAGATTTTATTTGTTTTTCTTTAGAAAAAGGGGATGGGAGGGAGAAAGAGAGGGAGAGAAATATCAATGTGTGGTTGCCTCTTGTGTACCTCCTACTGGGGACCTGGCCCACAATCCAGGCGTATGCCCTAACTGGGAATTGAACCAGCGACCCTTTGATGTGCAGGCTGGCACTCAGTCCACTGAGCCACACCAGCCAGGGCCAATCAGATATTTTCTATTTGTCACTTCCTTTTTCTTCTTTGTTATAAAAGCTTCTTGCCTGGTGTCCCATTTCACAATTTTTTGAAAGAAGGCTGCACACTTCAAGAAATATTAAAGTTAGTGTCACCTAAATTATCTTTTTTAAATGATTGTCTTAAAACAATGGCTTTAAAGCAATCTATTATTTTCTGTCAGGACTCTAAGGGCGTCTTAACAGCTGGATTCAGAGAATAACTGGGGCTGGATCATCTGAACTGGATGTCCAGGATGGCTGGCATTGCACTCACACGTCTGGAGTCTCAGTGCTTCTGCAAGTCCTTCTCTATCAGATTAGCATGGACTTCTGACATGAGCTCCAAGAGGCAGGCGTTGGAAGATGCCAACTCAATTCAGAATTCTACCAGACAGGGTCCCAGACTCACTGTGCCCTATTTTATCAATCAAAGCTGTTATAGGGCCCATCCAGACTCAGGGGGGTGGAGAAATAAGTTCCTCTCATTGGACTGGGTCAGAACGACACTACGGAACACGTGAGATAGGAGACGTTGCGGCAGCTCTCGTGGAAAATATGCTCCACCTCAGGCTTCTTTTCTAGGAATGTGTGCAGGTTTAAGAGAGGGAAATAAGTGTTCTTACGCAGTAAGGAAAGCTGAGCCCACAGCGCTTTGAGTGCACAATCTCACTGGAGTTTTAATAAAAGGTGTGCCGTTCTATTAGCAGGTTGTTCCTGTGGTATTTCATTCTCCTGGAGTAGCTGCTCTCTTTCAACTCTATTGAAACTTTTTGTTTCAGTATAGGTTTGTTCTACATTGACCTATTTTGCTAAAATCTTGTACTTTATGATAGGATATCAAGATGTCTATTTTTTATTTTTAACACAGTCATTCATCTTGAGACAAAATGCAAGCTGAGCAAACTTATCAAATAGGCATATCTTCTGTAATATTTGATAGGTTTCAGTGAAATTTAGTAGGGGTTATAGAAATAACAGATTGCTTTGTGTGACGGCTACAGTTTACTGAACTGCTAGGACAGTTGTCGCTGAACACCTTCCAAAAAATGGCTTGCAGTAATTGATGCCCTAGGAGAAGATAACGTATTGGCAGAGGGGATAGAACTCTAAGAAAACTATGTAGTGATTTGGTTGATGACAGAGCCAGACTATATAAATTTAGACATAACTGCCATTTTAGTGAAAAAAGTTATTTTTTCCCTGCCAAAGTTTTTTAAATAATTATATCCCCACTTCAGGATACTCTGATAAGTACAGCTTCTGGATCCAAGAAATCTTCGGAAGCTTTTCAAAAAGCCAGAGCACTGTAAGTAACAGCCCATCTGTCCCCTAATTGTGAGTATTTTTTTAAAAAAGAAAAATCTCTTCCATTTTTATGCTTACCTCTAAGCTACAATGCAAACGATGCGGCAGGCCACCCTGATAGATGATGAATACATGTTACTTGCTAATGTCCTCATCTCTTGCCTAATTTATCTGGGCAAGTAATAGCAGCATCACAGAAAATGCTATCACTGTGTTGCACTTTGGTGCCATGTCAATAGCTACACTAAGAGACTTTTTAAGAAATAGCCCCATGAAAATTATGACTGCTTTCATAATGTAAAAATATTTATTTTTACCAAAAAAAAGACATTGTTCACTACCTGAGAATGATTTTTTCCAAGGGCTCTGCTCTTATTACCAAAAGAATCAACTGCTGTGCGCCTGTTGTACCTTCCAACACTGAGTGATGTGACTGCTAGCTTTCCTTTGTTGTTGCAGTTGTCTTGGAAAGGTAAAGACAAATTTGTGCCGCATTTCCAGTACATTTGCTATACTACACTATGCATATTTTGAATTCTATTTCAAATTCTCAGGTACAATCAGATACAAAAACAAGTAATCAGTTATCCAGTGAATTAATCTTAAATTTATTGGGCTAAGGTCCATTTTACCATAACAGTTATTCTACATACGGATGTCAACCTCACAGAGTCCTGGGGAATTAGGAAGTTGCAAACCCCCTTCTCGTTTCATGCAAGTTCATTAATCTTTAAGCTGAGCTAGAACACACACAGGTTGGATGAACCTTTACCAAATAGTGTGTAGTTATGGTGATGGTTAGGAAATAGCTAGTGGTTTGAAAAATCATATGGTGATGTGGTTAGAGCGTCTGGCTTCCCCATGTGTGGGATTTACTTCCAAATTGACTTCAGTTGGTAAATATTACAGAAAACTGAATTCTGGCAGGTGCTCTAAATTACTTTTCTGTTCATTGACAGAATATCTACACCAACCCCACATTTTTTATGGATTGTCTCACATATCTTTCCTGCCTAGGCTGTCAGGAAACTGTGAGATGTGAGCAGTGTCCTCTACTAAATATGTGCCAAGGGAAGTTGGGGGAGTGTTTGATGGCACATATATTTAATTTTTGCTCCACTGACTGATATAAGTGAGGAAAAAGGCTAGATTAAAGAGAACAAATCCTCTGAATGAAATATCCCAACTTGAAACCAAAACATAGTACTCATTCCAGAGTGTTCATATCTTTATTTGTACAATGCATAACGTATTCCTGTTGTCTAGCCTATGAGTTTCTGCACATTGTAAAAACAACAAACAGCAATTTATGATGAGAATAAACCAGGTCTGTGGTTCACTACCACCCAAACACTGATGAGACCGACTCTCAATCTCTTTGACTCTGGATTCAAAACATAGTGACAAATGCTACCCAGCTGCCTGTCAAAAATAAATTTCTGGATTAAATCCACAGGACTTCAATTTGGTCCAGAAAAAAATTGTGGCGATGTTGACAGCACACGGGCGCCACTCTGAGGAACTCACCTGACACACATCCTCGCCAGAGGCTCATGCAGTAACACCTCCAAGAACCAAGGCAACGCAACTGGGTTTGGGTTAGTTTGCTGGACAAGCAAGTGAATATACTCCCTTCCTCACCTCAAACCGATGTTCCACAACAGGGAATGTGCATTGTTTCTCTGTGAAGAACACGAGAGGAACTTTGAACCCATTACTCAGGCGATGACTAAGCTGTGAATGCCTACCAGGGTGTAATAAATATCTCAGTGGCAGATACAAATATGTATAAGACCCTACTCTTCCCTTTGACCAGTTTAACATCTACTTTGGGAGGTGAGCTATAGAAATAAAACACAAGCAAATTACAGACAAGTTGTATTAAGAGGAAGCCTCATAGAATTTTCAAAAGAGAGGAGAAGAACCTGATAAGGCAATTTAGGTGATGTCTCTGAGAAGAGAAAGTGGATTTTTCTACACCCTTGTCATCTCTCCTTTGGTTTACTGGTGCTGAGGGACTACCTATCTCTGAACTTCTTGTGTAATAAGCAACACATGGTACCTTAAACATCTGAGCCCCTTATAGTAGGGTCTTTTGTTATTTGCAGCTAAAAGTATCCTGCCATGTAAACCAGCTGTTCTAGACTTAATATCATGAGAGTACTGATGTTTTTGCCTTGTACAGAATTATCTAAGGCATTCCCTTGGGATGCTGCCATTTTTCAAATATTTAGTGCGTTAACCCAGTTAGAGCATCTATTTACTAATTCATAAAATATACTTTTATTGAATTATCTTCTAGGAGAGAGGCTCCCTGCTGGACACTGGAAATTTAAAGATTAATGAGATGTCCTTCCCTTCACAGAGCTCATAACCTACTGGGTGTGGGGGATGGGTGAGAGGAGACACAAAAACACCTAATTTTAGTGAATTATGCTAAGTTATGATAGAAAAACTATAAGTAATGTGCTGTGAGATAACAAAAAAGAAAAAGTGATATGGAATGGGAATAGTGGGAATGACTTCCCTGCAGAAAGTTTCCCCAGGATGTTATAGGGAGTCCTTTAATGCTGAGAATTGTAGGCAGGATGAAGCCATTATTTGACAGCCATTATTTTTCTCTTGTCTAGAAATAATGCTTTGTGCAGGGCACATGGAAATATTTTCTGTTCAATAATGACAGCAAGATCTCTCTCAGGAGATGAGAAGAACACTGAATACAAAGTTATGAGCTACTGGGATCTGGTCCCATCTCTGCCATTCATTTACTATTTAACTGTGGCAGTCACTTCCATTTCTGAACTCTTTATACCTCATTTCTAAAGTGAAGGTTATTAAGTCTGCTTTTGGACACAGGTATGAGTCTGGCTAGGGGGGAAGTTGGGGGGAGCACAGCAGAGAAGTTGCTTCTAGTGACAGAAGGAGGCAACTGGGTGTTGGGCATAATAGTAGGCCCAGGAAAATTACAAAGGGAGGAAATAAATCAGCTAAAATAATAATAGAAAAGGCCAACAGAGTGTGCGGTGTGCCAGGCGTTTACCTCAGTCCTTTACTTCCATTAACAAATGTTGTCCTCCCAATACTCTTTTGATGTAGACACTCATATCCTCATATTACTGATGAGTTAATGAAGGCCCAGGGATGTTAAATGTCTTACCCCAAGTGACACAGTAGGTATTGTAGCCTGACCAATCATATTGGCTTCAGAGCCTACACTTGTAACATTTTTCTGTGTTATTGTGCACTGGTTGATTCATAATGTGCAAGAAGTGAAATTGTGAATGAGATCAAAGATAAATTCCTACCACAAAATTAAGGATAGAACATGCTATTGTGATGCTCTTGAGTATCTTGCCTTAATTTTAATCTGTAACCAATTTGAAGATCAAGGTAAAGTCACTAGATAGAACTGTAACATGTTCAGGCCAATAGAAATAATTTGGCTATAAGAAGAAATTAACACCTGCATTTTAGGTCTTAATTCTACTTTATCTTTTAAGGCTAAGGGTGAAGTGGAGGAAAACATTCAAATGAAAGAAGATGATAAACTGAATTAGGGTATCAGCAGTGGGAATAGAGAGAGATACATGGATTTTACTTATAGAATAAAGGAAAACAATGGGATTTGGTGATTGGTTGGGTGGGGGGGGGGAGTGTAAAAGAAGAAAGAGAAGAAACAATTGGGGGTGTGACCAGGTTTCTACTTCAATAAGTGGATAGATTGTCTTAGCATTCATAGAGTTAATACAAAAGAGGTATATGTTTGGGGGAGTGGAATTATGAGTTCATTTTTTGACATGTTGAATTTGAGGTGCCTCTAGGATGCTTAAATGGAGGTTTCCACGACATAGTATTTTAGTTTTGGAGCTTAGGAGAAAGATATGGCTGAAGATTATGAAAACCATCAGTACATAGGAACTTCTGAATCATGGGAGTAGATAAATTCACCTAAGAATATAAAGTAAAATGAGAGAGGAAATGAAAACAGAACCCAAATATTTAAGGTGTTGTAAAAGAAGATAAGTCCCTGAAGAAATGGCTAGAGAGGTAAAAGAAAAACCAAAAGACTGAGATTTCTGAGAAGCCAGGGAAAGAGAGAACAGGCATTTCAATGAAGGAGTGGAAATGGTTCCCATTGCCATAGACAAATCACATCACATCCACTGAGTAAAATGCCCCCTGGATTTAGCAGTAGAGACTGTTGCTGACCTTTGGCTGAGTAGATGCCCTGGAGCTGTGGGGTACAGAGGGGCTGGAAGGTGAGAGGAAGTGAACGCAGTGATCGTGGGCAACACTTTCAAGGCACTGAGTGGTAAAGTCAGAGAGAGGGAGGTACCTAGGTGGGACAGACGTGGGCATATTTAATGCTGGCTAAATGACCCATAGAAAAGGAACGTTACGTAACAGAGAACAGAGTGAGGGTAGTTTGAGTAATGAGAAAACAGATGTGAAGTAAACGTTAACAAGTAAAAAACAACTTATTTTTCTATACGGCTTTGTATCTGGACACCGATGGGATCTCCTGTCTAGAACTGCTTCCCTGGCTTAGACATGGTGTGTTTGCAAGCTTTAGTGAACATGCTTTCTCTCTCTGAACAGAGTCAGAGGTCCAGTAAGGCCTTCATCATACTCAAGATCTTCTCTGTGGAAGTGAACTGGTTTCATAGAGAATATCCCAGTACATTCTGTAGAGGTGAGCGTAGATAAGAAATAAAACGTTGTGAATAAGGCTGGCTTATTAGCAGTGCTGACTAGAACAGTAAGCAAGGGAGGGGAATGTGTAACACTGTCAGGTTTCGTGAATGTGGTCTGGCAAACCTTGGGCCCGTGAGGGGAAATGTTTCTTTGTCAACAAGAAAATAGTCCAGTGACCTGTATATATAAAGATAGCTTGAGGATAGAAGGGAAGAGGGGGACAAACAAAAGAAAAAAAAAAGAGCACTGACCCTGAGATGGGACAACAAGCCCCCAAGAAAATATGATATCTCTATTTTTAAGAGAAAAATGATAATCTACCTATACCCCTTTTCTCTCATTCATTCATTTATTCATGTATTTATTGAAACCAGCATTTAATTTGGCCCCTGTCTAGATGCCAAAACTGCTTTGGGTTCTGGGGACTCAAAATAAATAGTTTTATTCCTATCTTCATGAGGTCACAGTTTCCTAGGAAAGTCCAACATAAAGACAGGCAGGCCCGCTCTGGCCAGTGTGGCTCAGTGGGCCAGGTGTCATCTCACAATTTGGAAGGTCACCAGTTTGATTCCTAGTCAGGGCACGTGCCTGGGTTGTGGGCTTGGTCCCTCATCAAGTGCATGGGAAAGGCAACCAATGAAGTTTCTTGCTCACATCGATGTTCTCTCCTCTTCTTTCTCCCTCCCTTCCCCTCTCTCTAAAAATAAATAATAAAATAGTTTTGCGTGTGCGTGGTAAGACTCTATTTCTATTAAAATAAATGTATTCAATTACTTATTTATTCTTTTTAAAATTTAATCTTTGTTGTATATTTTCCCATTACCATTTAGTCCTCCTATAACCCCTTCTCCCCAGCAATCACCACACTATTGTCCATGCCCATGAGTCCTTTTTCCTTTTTACTGAATCCCTCCCCCCTCACCTCCCCCCCACCAACTAGTTGTCATCCTGCTCTGCATCTGTGAGTCTGTCCCCATCTTCCTTGTTACTTCAGTCTGTTCATTAGATTTACAGATGTATTGGTGAATATGTTTTCCCATTCTGCGGGTTGTCTTTTTATTTTGTTGATGATTTCCTTTGCTGCGCAAATACTTTTTTAGTTTGATACAATCCCATTTGTCTATTTTTTTCTTTTGTTTCCCTTGCCTAGGGAGATATATCCAATAAAAAAATTGTTATGAGTAATGTCCCAGATTTTGCTGCCTATGTTTTCTTTTACAGTTTTTATGGTTACAGGTCTAACATTTATATTTGATCCATTTTGAATTTATTATTGTGTGTGGTGTAAGAAGGTGGTCTAGTTTCATTTTTCTGCATTTATCTGTCCAATTTTCCCTATACCATTTATTGAATAAACTAGCCCATTTATGTGTTTGCTTCCTCTGTTGAATATTAAGTGATTACAAAGATGTGGGTTTATTTCTGGTCTCTCTATTCTGTTGCACTGATCTATGTGTCTGTTTTTATGCCTGTACCATGCTGTTCTGATTACTATGACTTTATAGTATAGTTTGATATTAGGTAGTGTAATTCCTCCACTTTGTTCTTCTTTCTTAGGATTACTATACCATTACTACTAGTATATAGGGCCTTTTGTGGTTTCATATACATTTTTCAAATATTTACCCTAGTTCTGTGAAATATGTCATTGGAATCTCGATAGGAATTGCATTGAATCTATAGATTGCTTTGGGTTGTATGGAGGTTTTAATGATGTCAATTCTTCCTATCCATGAACATGATATGTGCTTCCTCCTGTTTGTATCGCCTTCAATTTCTTTCTTCAGTGTCTTAGAATTTTCTGAGTATAGGTCTTTTATATCCTTGCTTAGGTTTATTCCTAGGTATTTTATTATTTTTGAAGCAATTGTGAATAGGATTTTTTTCTTAATTTCCCTTTCTATTAGTTTATTATTGGCATGTAAAAATGCAACTAATTTCTGGATATTAATTTTGTATCCAGCTACTTTGCTGAATTCATTTATCAGTTCTAGTAGTTTCTTGGACTCTTTGAGGCTAAGGGCTACAGTATCATGTCATCTGCAAATAAAGACAGTTTTACTTCTTCCTTTCCAATTTGTATGCCTTTTATTTCTTCTTCTTGTCTGATTGCTGTGGCTAGGACTTCCAGTACTAACTTGAATGAGAGAAGTAAAAGTGGACATCCCTGTCTTGTTCCCAATCTTAAGGGGAACACATGTAGTGTTTGCCCATTGAGTATGATGCTGGCAGTGTGCTTGTCATATATGGTTATGCAGTTTGTTGGCAGATAGTTGTTCATAACATTTTCTTAAAATCCTTTATATTACTTTGACGTTAGTTGTTTATTTCTCCTCTTTCATCCCACATTTTATTTATTTGGGTCCTTTCTCTTTTTTCTTGATGAGTCTGGTTAAAAGTTTGTCAATCTTGCTTATCTTCTCAAAGAACCAGATCTTGTTTTAATTGATTTTTAAAATAATTCTTTTAGACTCTATTTCACTTTTTTTCTGTTCTGATCTTTATTATTTCCTTCTTTCTACTCACTTTGGACTTTGTTTGTTTGCTTTTTTTTTCTTTCAAGTTCCTTTAAGTGTAAAGTTAGATTGTTTATTTCAGCTTTTCTTTTCTTTTCTTTTTTTTTTTTTTTGACATAGGCCTGTAATGCTAGGAATGTCCCTCTTAGGATTACTTTCTCAGTGTCCCACAGATTTTGGATTATTGTGTTCTCATTTTCATTTGTTTAAATGTATCTTTTGATTTCTTTGTTGATGTTGTTGTTAACTGATTCATTAATAACATACTATTTAGCTTCCATGTCTTTGCATGTTTTTCAGTATTCTTCTTGTAATTAATTTCTAGTTTCATAGTATTGTGGCCAGAGAAGATGCCTGATGTAATTTCAATCTTCTTAAATTTATTGAGACTTCTTTTGTACCTTAACATGTGGTCAATCCAAGAAAATGTTCCATGTGCCCTTGAAAAGTATGTATATTTCACAGCTTTGGGGTGAAATTCTCTGAAGATATCAATTAAATCCATTTGATCTAGTGTGTCATTTAAGGTTACTGTCTCCTTGTTGATTTTCTGCCTGGAAGATCTATCCATTGAAGACAATATAGTGTTAAAATTCTTAACTTTCCTACTATTTCTGTAAATCTCTCCCTTTATTCTCACCAAACTGATTTTATCAATTTGTTAATCTAATCAGGCTGTAATCAAGAGCCTGGCTTAAGCTCCATAGGGTGGGGCAGAGTAATTCCGATGGGCAGGGCTGTTGCTCCCATCAGGCTGATGCCACTTGGAGGAGAGCGCCTTGCCCGAGAAAGATGGGTTCTGCAGTGTGGGGAATGATTCAGCACAGGAATCCTGGTGGCTGTTCCTTCAGTTCTCTCCCCAGAGCCACCAACCTCAGACTCTCCTCAAGCATTTCTATTCCACTCTGTCTTCCCTCTGCTGCAGCCCAGGATAAGTGGCTGCAAACAAAATTTTGTGCATTGGCCCTTTAAAAGTCTCTCTGTGTCTCCACCAACAGTCCCTGACAAACAGAAACTTCCGCTTTCCACAGCTGGATGTTATCTGGGTTCCTTTCTTGCTCTGGTTTGTAGACTGGGGAGCCCTACATGAGGTTTAGACCCAATATTTCTCTGGGGGAACCCCCTGGCTACTGAAATATTCCTCCAGAACTTCATTTGCCACCCATGGGAACACAGCTAGCCCTGTAACACCTCCTCAACACTCCTTACCAGTCTTGTTGTGCTGAAGTGGTTTCTTCCATTTGTCTGTGGTTATAAGTCCTCTTTCCAGCTGTTGTCCAGTTGGTTATTCAGGATGATTTCTCTACAATTTAGTTGTAATTCCAGATTGGTCTTGGGAGGAAGTTAGTGTAGCTTCCTGTCACTCCTCCGCCATCTTGGATCTCAATAAATAAAATCTTAAAAAAAAGGAAAGACAGGCCATCCCTGTGCAATGTGGCAACTATAATAAAAAAAACTTTAGACAAGAGATGCAAGATCTTTCCCTTAATATTAAACTATGGAAATAAGTCTATTTTCACATGCTTTTTCACAAAGGGATTTTTCCATATTTTTAAAAGATGTATCTTTTATCTTAATGAGGAGCTTTTATACCATTTACAGCGGAGAGAGGGAATAACACATCCAAATGGAAGAGTCCATGATTAGAGTCATCGGCCTTGTTGCAATATGGTTTGAAATATGTTTTAAGATAAGACAATTTAAATAGACTAGTAGTAGACTCTTTCAGTAACACTTTTTAAACCCCACTTCTGGAAATGGTGAAATACTTGGGTCAGGGTTGAAGAAAATGTAGATAAGAATTTCATGTAGATGCAGGAAAGGAGGGGTGGGGATATTCAAGGGAAGTTCCCCTCCTAGCCTCCCAAAAGACATGTACAAATAAAACAATATAATCATAGGGTATTAGTTTTAGAATCACTATTAGAAATCATATTGTTTAACACTTATTTTATTTTTTTATTGTTGTCCAAGTACAGTTTTCTGCCTTTCCCCCCCACACCTCCCCACCACCCCAACTCTCCCCACCTCCCTCCTCCATTTCCACCCCCCCTTGTTGTTGTCCATATGTCCTTTATAATTGTTTCTGTAAACCTTTCCCTCTTTCCCCCTTTATCTCCTCCCCTCTCCCTTCTGATCGCTGTCAGCCTGTTCTCAATTTCAATGTCTTTGATTATACTTTGCTTGCTTGTTCATTTTGTTGATTAGGTTCCTGTTAAAGGTGAGATCATATGGTATTTGTCTTTCATCGCCTGGCTTATTTCACTTAGCATAATGCTCTCCAGTTCCATCCATGCTGTCACAAAAGGTAGGAGCTCCTTTCTTTCTGCTGCATAGAATTCCGTTGTGTAGATGTACCATAGCTTTTTGATTCATTCATTTATTGATGGGCACTTGAGTTGCTTCCAGCACTTGGCTATTATAAATTGTGCTGCTATGAACATTGGGATGCATATGTTCTTTTGGATTGGAAGAACATTTAACTTTATAGATTGGAAGACTGAGATTTGCCCATGTTTCAAGAGCTTATCAATGACAATGTAAGTCTGTGCTTTTTTTTTTTTTTACTCTAAACTGAGTGCTTTTTGTAAGCCAATGCAATAATTATTGTGCTACTTACAATTGCCATGAAGTAAGATGAATATCATTGTGGACAAAAGAAGTAGGGAAGAGGTTACTATCTTAAAGACTTTACTTATTTGAATTGTGTAGAAAAAAATACAGTATAGTTGATCCTTAAACAATGTGGGACTTAAGGGTGCAAACACCCATGTAGTCAAAAGTTTTCATATAACTTTTGACTATACAGTCAGCCCTTTGCATTTGAGGATTCAGCCAACCACGGACTGAACACAGTATTTTCCATCTGTGGTTGTGAAACTGCCGTTGGGTATGTAAAAATACTGTTTTCAATCAGCAGTTGGTTGAATCTGCAGATGCAAAACTGCGATACAGAGGCCAAGACCAAATGAATGTTTTAATTATAAAAAAGTCTATGTGTAAGTTGACCCTAAGCAGCACAAACCTTTGTTGTTTAAGGCTCATCTGCCTAGACTCAAGAACTTGGCTGTGCTCAGATTGGTAAAACTGAGGTAAATTCATCGAAAGCTGGTTTGGAAGAAGTGGAACTTGTGGAGGTGGGACCTAAGCTAGCTTTAGAGAAGGGATGAGGTTTGAACTGGCAGGTGGTTATTCAGGGAGAGTGCATTTCAGCCAATAAGGATTAGCATTGCCACAGGAAGAACCTGCAACTGCACAGAACATTGATTTCATTCTTTATAATAGGTTTGCTATTCTTAGTTTAATCTATGTGAATAATTTTGGAAGAACTACTTAGCCACTCTGGTCCTCCGGGTTTTTTTTTTTTTTTTTTTTTTTTAAGTAGCAAGAAGGAAATAACAAAGCAGGACTGCATTACAGGGAAACCAGGAGGCATCCTGAATATGGAATATTATAAAGGGTTTTAGTCGCATAACAGGGTAGGAGAATATGCTCCACAAAATTCTACAGCCAGAATTTCAAAGCATCGTCATTGTTACCTAATGACGGTTTTAGCTTTGCTCTTGGTGGATGTATAGTTGGAGGTTTGCAACTGAAAAATATCTTTGTTATGTTTTGCCTGGATCAAAGCCCACATAAAGCCTGATAGAATGGGGAAAAAGACAAAAGATACAGGCGAATGCCTCAGCATGACAATGATCCACCCTCAGGTTTTTGCCAATGCCCTAACCGGTTAAAATGTTCTGAAGCCTTTGTAAGTAAGGACTGAAAATCCAACAGAATTACCATATACCATATCCAGAATGGGTGCTCATGCCTTACTGAAGATCAGAGTTGCTGCAGATAGAAAGACAAACACTCTGAGCCCTTCCCTTGAGTAGGGCATGAGGCTGGGTCCCCAAGAGATATTTGTTAGATGAAAAGTGAAACTGCAAAACGTTGGAAGATTGTAAGAGAGGGTGAAGACAAAGAAATCTGTTTAAATAATAATGAGTCTGTGTAACAAAATCTAGATTTTTCGGTTTTAGGTACACAATGAGGAATTTTTATGAACAAATGAAAGTACATTATAAAAAACTTATCATTGATTTGTATATAAGTTATATATTTTTAATGATAACTAGAGAAATCTTTCTTAAAATGAGTGAGATTAGTATTTCTGTTAACACTGGGCAAAGGGACAACTTCCTGTTCTCCCAAGCTGTAGTTTCTAATGGCACCATACACACTGAAGATGATCTTTTATCATAATTCCAGATAGAAATGAAAGCCAGAACTGCTACCGTTAGTTCTGTAAATGCAACCAAACCTGGGAGAGTAACATCGAGAGTGAGAATTCTTGATGCATACTGCTTGCATTATTGGCATCTTCTTCTTTAAAGAACAAATTAATGTCTAGTTCTTATTTTTGACTTTCTGAGCCTTCTCTCTCCATTTCTCAACAATTCTCTCAAGATCTTCTAGCAATATCATGTTGTTTTTTTCTTGTGTAAAGGACAAGTCTTTAGGGTCCCAAAGTCCCTTCACTACATATGGGCTATGTATAATAACACAGATGGGAAAGTAGAAAGTTTAGTTTAGAAAAGAGATATTGTTCTTGAGCTCCAAAATTACAACACACACACACACACCCCTAATTTGACTGGCTCGTTCTTTCTTTCTGGAGCAACTATTTATATAATAAAGTTCAACTGCATGATAACCTACTGAGGGTAGACAAAATTTTCTTATGCTTTCATTTTATTTCTACCTCATTTCATTTCTACCCCACCACCTCAATATTTAGCATAAAGTCTTATCCTCAGGAAATTCTTAATATATACAGGTTGACTGAATAATAATAATAATTATTATTTTTTACCAAATTGACTGGTTTATTAAATTGCCATAGACATGGAATAGTTGGGAGCTTTTGATGGAGACACAAGGAGGCTCGCAGGAACCTTGACATATTTATTTTTATCTTCCTTCTATTCATTAAACTCATGCTCTGCGCTTCTTATAGGTAGATGCTTCATTTCTGTTTATTGAATAAAAAATACTTCCCATTGTTGAGCAATAGCTCCTCAATTAAGTTCTGTTACGAGAACTTTTACCACCAGATTAAATTTAAGAACAAAACAAAATTGTTTCTGTATGACCTGACCTTTTAGTATTGAGAATCTAATATAATAATAAAAGGTTATTTCCTTCAGGGTGTATTATCTCCCTAGCCAGATGCTCATTGTTACATACACAAGAAGCTCCTTCGAGCTAAAAGGTTCTCCCTTATGTGGACGGAGAGAAAAATGAAAACCACTTACCTGGTCAACATTATTTCATAGGGTGTTGAGGAATAAATCAGGCCTGGCATGACCTTCATTGAAATTTCAGATTTATTTACAGAGGTTTGTGCTGATCGCTTTATCTACCAGAGGCTCCATTTCCCCGTGGTGACTCATAAGTAATGCGGTCCATGCAAACCTGTGTAAATAAAGCTAATATTTCAAGGGAGGTCATGCTATACACTCTTCCCCTGAGAATAGATGATGGCTGACTGCTGGGTGGATATCAAATTTATCTTGTGAGGGAGAAGAGGAATTGTGTGGCCCAGAGGGCTGTATCCCGGGTGTGTGAGTCCTGAGAGACTGAGGTATACCGGAATCTAAGTGCGTTTTTGTTGTATGTTTCTACTTACAGGGAAAGATTAATAAAAGAAAACAAAATAAGTCAAGTCTTCAGTAGTCTACAAAGTCATCATTGATTTCTCAGTTTATTTGTGTATATTTTTTCCCTTCGAACCACTGAATTCAGTGGTCTCCCAAGAAGAATTTCACCCACCAACCAAATATATCTTTAAGCTGGTCTCCTCTGTCAATTCCTCTTCTTCTTTTCTTTTATCCTACTTTTAGTCCCTCATTACATTTCTCTTTCCCCTGCTCTCTAATGTATTTTGCTGGGCTTTCTTGCATATAAATAGTCCCTCTATTCCATTTCTACTTGGCTTCTATAGTCAGCAGCCCTGGCAATTTACTGCTTAGAGACTTCTCTATATGTGTCAGAGAAACACCCACCCACCTACATGCATGTGCAGGGTGAATGGAAGGCTCTAGAAAAAATAAAAACAATTTTCTCTTTGTAAAATGTTTGTATAAAGTATAAAATCCTGTGCTCTAGGCTTTCTTATCTCTGCTTTATAATGTATGATTATATTAAATGTTATAAATATTATTGACTAAGATGTCTAAAAAGAAGCCAGATAGGTATATTAGAATTAATCAAGAAATACACATTGAGCACATTCTATGGCCTCAGTATGCTGCTAATTTATATGCAAGATATTGATCTTGACCTCATGTAATTTACAATATGTTTGGACAGACAAGACTAATACTCTGCAAAAAAAAAAATACACTGAAAAAAGCAAGTCTGTATAAAATTAGCTGTGTGGTATAAACTTCAGTAACACTCAAAATACATATGTGGTCTTGTCATTTTCCTTAAGATCATCCTGGGGAATAAAGTCCAGGCTCCTTTACTCCTTAAGGGTGAATAAATTCTCACCCTTAAAACACAATCTCTAAATGAGTAGAGAATACTGCCACCTCTTAAATCTTCACACTAAAATATAATAATACCTACTGCCCCTTCATCCTGTGCCTGTAGCAAGAGAATCCACTCATCCTTCTTGGTGATGGGGTCGCTATGGTCCTGTTCCTGGGACAAGTCACCCCTACTTTCAGCATAGCATCTTGAGTCATCATGGTCTGCATCATCGTCTTCAGCCACAGCAGCAAAGGCACGTTTGCTGTGTCTTTGGGGCCGTACCCCAGGCAGTGGGTACAGACAGTCATGTAACCAGTCTCTGCCCTGGGGAATCTAATATAATAGTAGAAAATAGAAAGAAATATTATGGAATAGTGCAGTTTTCCATGGAATACTACTGCTGTCTCAGAAAACTTTGAAAACGGAGAGCTGTTTGGACAATTAAGGCGCTTTATCCACTTTATGGAGATTTATTATGTACAATAACGTGAAAAAAACTTTCTGATGGTTTGTGATAAAGACATCTGTTTAACTTTTTTATTGATACAGTTACATAGAGCAAAACATACCGATTTTAAGTATATGGTTTGATAAGCTTTAACAAATGGATATACTATTGTAACAAAAACTTAAACAATGCTTAGAATATTTCTATCAGTCTAGAAAGTTGCCCATAATCCTTGCTGGTCCATTCTCTTCCCCTTGCACGCCCGTTCCCCAGGCGACCACTGTTCTGATTTCCATCCCCATGGGTAGAGTGGTTTCCTCTTTATTCACATTTATTAGGCAATCCTTTTTTTTAAAGTAATAGTTATTAATATTGCACATTATTATACTGTGGAATATGCTTTGAAAAATGCTAGGCTATCACTTTATAGCATTCAATGGATTATCATAGCCATGATCTGATTTAATTCAAAATAATAATATAAGGATATTTTAAGTGCCAAATGAATGATTTATACAGTGGTTGCCATAGGAATTTAGATGAAAACATGTCACTTAGGGTTAGGTTGAACTGGGAAAGCCTCCCGGCTTTTGTCAGTCAAATTTCAACTGGACCTTCATGGGGAATAGGATGTAGACAAGAGGGGAGAAAGGGAAAGAAAGTTCTAAGACGTCGGAATGCGATGGGCAAAGATTTAACAATGGCAGTATGCATTGTGCACTAGAGGAGCAACAGGGAGTCTAAATCAGTGGGAATAAAGCTCTGAGTTCACACACCCTGCGGTTCCTGCTCCCCCAGCCCTGAGGGCCCTTCTGTGCACTGGAGGGCACCACGGTTGGGGAGCCCTGGTGTGCGCGCTTCCTGCATAGGCTTCTCGGTTGTGTTTGCTGCATGAGAGTACAATGCCTGGCACGTAGTTTGTGCTCAGTGGATACTTGTTCATTGAATAAATAAATACAGACTGAGCTCTGGGATAGGCCTGAATGTTCCAGACACTTTCACGAAGACACACTGGATAGAGCGTATAGGCACATTGTTGTTATTTAGGTTTTTTAAAATTCTTTTTGTGGTTGTTGTTACAGGCAATTCTGGCTAACTAATGTAAAAGTGAAATTTAATAGAAGGATATTACTAACTCACAGAAAAGGCTGAGAACCAGGCTGGAAAAGGGACTGAGACAGTTTCGAAGGCACAGAAAGGGTAATGACTGAAGCGGTCTCATAGCAGGGAAAGCTGGGTCAGGGGCCATGGCTATAATCAGTAAAATCATACATTTAAAATCTCCCTGTCACCAGGAACAAGTTTCACATGCCAGGGAAGGAGCACCAAATTAGCATAGGCTGAGTTTTCTCCTTGGCCTGTTGGGGAAAGCTTAAGTTTCTTAAAAGAACATCCTATTTGGTAAGGGGAATGACTGGAGAGTGACTGAGATAGAAAAGCACAATAAGACACATGTCCACTCCATATATACACAGATGAACTGCCTCAAATCAGAGCTGTGGGGACACCTCTCACACAGGTGTACACTTTTTATAAGGTGTCTGCCCTCCCTGTGAGGATGGGAGCTTCTGAGGCTGCCCCGTAGGTGGTAGATGATACATGTGTGTGGAAAAAATGAAGGAATGAATGACAGGTAAGTGAAGTGATGATCAGCAGAGACTGCTATCAGAGAGGATGAGGGAGATAGAGAAACCATAAGGTAGATGTGGACAATAATAACATTTAACTTCAGGTGTATATTCAGTTCTCAAATATTTCTCATGACACCTTGTAAAATAGGCAGGACAGTTATATTCCCTGTTACTGATGAAGAAATTAGACTTAGTGAGATTAAGTCATTTATTCTGGGTCACAAAAGCAATTATTTGTAAAGCTAGGATCACAATACAGGTCACCTGTCTTCTACTCTAATGCCTGATATAATGGTTGAGTAATTCTATTTTCAGTTTTTTAATTCAAATGTTTGGTGATGGATGATAAGTCAGAGATGACTGTGGGGTTTTTGTAAAGGAACAAAGGAAGCCTGAGGACATTTGAAAATAATGAACAGTCTTGGAAATGAAGCTAATGAGAAGTACTATGATTATGTGTGTACAGAGTGTGAAAGTGAAGGAGATAGTGTGTGTGTGTATGTTTAAAGTGGAGTATTTAGGTGGAGATTTCCTTGGGAGTAGAACTCCAGGAGAGTAAGTAAAGAAGTAAGAATGGAGTGGAGTCTTCTAAACGTTCTATCTCATGGTTCCTAGCCATGAGCATGTTTTTGTTGTTACTGAATTATTCTCTTTTTAAGGAATTATCAAAGCAGATGCCTTCACTGTTCATGTTATATAATTTATCCCTTAACAACATCAACAATGACAAAAACAGCAACAGAAAAGCAACATCAATTATTAAAAAGAAAAGTGTGTATTCTTGGAGAAACAGCGTGTGAAAATAGAGAACTCATTAAATACACATGCAAGATATTTTAGGACGATTTTTCTTTATTTTTTTATTTTTTATTTTTTTAATATTTTATTTATTTATTTTTAGACAGAGGGGAAGGGAGGGAGAAAGAGAGGGAGAGAAACAGCAATGTGTGGTTGCCTCTCACATGGCCCTCACTGGGGACCCGGCCCACAACCGAGGCATGTGCCCCGACTGGGAATCGAACAGGGACCGCCTGGTTCCCAGCCCGCGCTCAATCCACTGAGCTATACCAGCCGGGCCGATTTCTCTTTAATTTGGGTGTAATTCTGTTTGGTTCTGGGAGGAGGTTAGTGCAGCTTCCGCTCACTTCGCCACCATCTTGGATTTCTAAGGTATTTTAGATTGAGTAGTCATGCGGTATGCAAGCATTGCTATGGGAAGAAAAGCACACAAGCCCTTTGGAAGGGCAAGCACAGTGTCTAATACTGCCCACAGCACACTTCACGATCCTACGATTCTCCTGGCAGGGACAAAGTGGATTTTTGCTCTAGCAACCTATGTGGGTGGGTTTCCTCGCCTCCATTTGTTGTAGACAGTGTCTGGCATTGTGAAGGGATAATAGTATGCGGGATCCTCTCAACTCCTAGCTTTGGCAGTTGAAACAGAAAGCATCCTAGTTCTGAATTTTATTATCAAGCCAAATCACTCTCAAGTCCCCATTCTGAGTTAGACTTTTATCTTCAAGCAGTATTTTAAAAATTTAGATTATTAGTCAAGCTCCCTGACTAATTTGCTTTTCCCTAATTTCTGTCTCTCACTCCAATGTGCATTGTGGTGAATTAACTTCTGGGTGTAAGACAAAGAGGAGAAGAGCTAGAAAGATGCAGAGTGATGCCTACAGTTAGCCCCGGTTCTCAAAGATCAGAGGAAAGCAGTATGGAAGTTTCTTCAAAAACTAAAAATAGAACTACTGTATGATCTGGCAATTTCACTTCTGGGTATATATCCAGACACAATGAAATTAGTGTCTTGAAGATACATCTATACTCTCACGATCATTGCAGCATTATTCACAATAGTCAAGATACACAAACAACCTAAGTGTTTGTCGATGGAAGAATAGATACAGAAAATGTGATTATGTATACATATAAAATAAAAGATTACTTAGCCTTAAAAACGAAGGAAATCCTGCCACTTGTGTCAACATGAGTGAGCCTGGAGGGCATTATGCTCAGTAAAATAAGCCAGACACAGAAGGACAAATACTGCATGAGCTCGTTTACATGTGCTGTGCAAACAAGGCAGATTCATAAACACGTGGAGCACAACAGTGGTTCCCGGGGGCTGGAAGGCAGGTTAGATGTTGGTCCTAAAGGAGCACAGGTTCAGCTACATGGAATAAATGAGTTACAGAGATCTAATGTACTTCTTGTTGACTATAGTTAATAATACTGTATTGTATACTTGAAATTTTCTAAGAGAGCTGATCTTACGCATTCTCACTACCCAAAAATATTCTAAGTATGTGAGGTGATGGATATGTTAATCAGCTTGATAGTGATACTCATTTCATAACGTATATATGTATATATATATATATATCAAAATATCACATTTTATATCTTAAATATATATAATTTTTATTTCTCAAGTATCCCTCAGTAAAGCTAGAAAAGAAGAAAAATACCGGAGCAAGCTAATTCTCAGTGAACATATTTCTGGAAGCAAAAAGGGCAAGGAACAGGCAAGAAGGAGAGAGAGCCAGAGGCAAATGGAAGCCTGGGCAAGAGGCAGACATGACCAGTAGGCAGCTGCCCTTGATGGAAAAGAGACTCTGAAGAGTTTTTCAGCCAGAACAGGAAAAAAAAGTTATCAAACTCCAGTCCCATTGGATCCTTGAGAAACTCACCCCCAAAGAGTATGTTATTCAAGGGTTATGGTGGGGAGGGAGGCAGACAAGGAGGAAAAAAAAAAGAAATGGAGAAAGAGAATGTCAGGATTTATTGTTTGCAGCATTAAAAAAATATATGTATTTTTAGAGAGAGAGGGAAGGAGGGAGAAAGAGAGGAAGAGAAACATCAATGTGCAAGAGAGACATCGACCAGTTGCCCCTTGCACACTCCCAACCAGAGACGTAGCCCGAAACCCAGGCATGTGCCCTGGGGCGAATCAAACTGGCAACCTTTCGCTTCGTGGGATGACCCCAGAAGCGCTGACCTACGCAGGTCAGGACTATTGGCCGCATTTTAATAACAAGAACCACGGTTCTAGTCAGAGGTTTAGCAAAAAAAAACCAAAAACCAAAAACAAAAAATAATTCATTTCGCAGTTTGGAAGTTTGACAACTATTGTAAAGAAGTAGAAGTCAACATTTAAACTTAGTGAATTTTTACCTTTTTTTTCCCTGAGTTCTCTTAGCCCCAGTTTTTGAGGCAGAAGAAAAGTCACCTCTCTGCTAAAATTCTAAAATTCTTGCAGGCTGGAAGTATAAAGAGAAAAGGATTCCTGAGCTGTATGTTTTGCCTTTCTATAGAGAGCAAAATTAGCATTCAGCCTCCTTGTTACAAGTCCCATATCTTTTTTTAATTGCCGGTGGAAAAAAGTAATGAAGAGCGATTTTAATTTAGCTGCAAACCGCTACAAATGATGAAAAAGGCCGAGCTGACAGGTGCACTGAAAATGGTCCTGTCCCTCCTCTCATTTTGAATCTAACTATAGCTAACACTGGTCTCCAGTCATCCTTTGAGCTGCTGATGCCGTCTTTCATCTGGAGAGTTCAAAGCCCTTTACAAACAAATTAAGTCTCACAAAAGGCCTCAAAGTAGGAACACAAAAGTTACACTGTACCCATTTCACAGTTGAATAATAGATGATTACAGGCCCAGACCTATCTAGGGAAACAGTCTTCTCCAAGTCTTCTGGCCTTGGCGGCTTCCTCTCACTGTGGGGTCTCTCCACCTCTCACCCACTCCTAGGATAAGCCACCCCCACGCTCTCACCTGTACCCTGCGCCAAACCCACAGCTTCAACCTCTCTGTCATCTTCTGTTTTTCATTTCCGACCCTTCCCTTCGCTTGTTTCTTATCATCTAAACATTGTCTCTGCTGCTTTATAAGAATTATTACATTTCCAGTATAACCTGCACTTAACAAATTACAATAGGGCTTCTGCTCTCTTTTAAAATACAATGAATGAATGAATAAGTATTTCTTGATTTCCCCCTCTGTCTGCAGCAGTGGCCCCAGGCGCCGCAGGGGATACTGAGGGAGCAGGAGCCAGTGATCCTTCCTAGGAGAAGCTGCAGGCAGGACTAGACCCAGGGTGTATAAGGGGAGGAGCCAGGCCCTGCCTCAGAGGCTTCACTGTGTGTTACCCCTGTTCCTAGGGATACAGGAATTTAGAAGGAAGGGTGTGGGGAGTCTGACAAGGTTCTTGGATGAGCTTTGGTGTGGTGGACATTTTGAAGACGGGGTGAGTAGAAGATATAGATGTTTTAGTCCAGGGCCAAAAGGTGCTCTGGATAAGGGGGATTTTGGTGGTTAGGGGGTGATGACAGGTAAATGAAGTCAGAGAGCATCTTTCTGCAGCATGCAGCTTAGGCCCTGGCCCATGTTAGCTACTCAGGAAATTGGGGGCTGTGACTGACACATGGACTAGTGGGTACCGAGCTCAGCACACCCCTTTTCATGGTGGTTGGAAACTCAACCTAGTATCCTGCAGAAGAATTTTCTGCTGTTAAGCAAGCTCAAGGTAACTTTCTCTTAATAAAATTTTTCATCCTTACTTTATTTTAAACACTCTTATGCAGGGGATGTTGAGGCTTGGTTCATGTGTCTGCGGGCAAAGGAAGGGCTCTGCTCCATGTCAGTGTCCACAAAAAAAGTGGTGTCTGTAAATAGAATGCAGTTGAGGCCAGGGTACGTATGTAAAGGGAACTTTCTCTGTCAGGGGCTCAGTTCAGGGCTGGCTTTGGGGAGGGGATGACACAGGAGCTGAGCTGGTAGAGTGCAGGGTTCTGGGGGGAACAGAATGAGGACCCACAGTGTGGCAGTAGGAGGTGGGTATATATAAGGTGGGTAGCAC